>JAYKAV010000145.1:1407708-1621492 GCA_035582835.1 Phoebastria nigripes
GCCGCCGCGGAGCCGCGCTGCCTCCGCCCCTGAGGGTCGCGCTCCGCACCCCGGGTCCCGCAGCGTGCCTGAGAGGTGCCGCCCCGCCTCCGGGGCGTCCCGCTCCGCGCCCGGGGGTCCCGCTCCGCGCCCGGGGGATCCTGCGCCGTGGCCCCGGGGGGTCCCTCTCCTCTCCCGGAGAGTTCCCGCGCTTTGCCTGGGATTCCTGCACCGCATCCGTGGAGTCTCACACCGCGGCCGGAGAGTCCCGCTCCACATCCGGGGGGGGGGGACCCGCTCAGTGTCTTCGGGGAGTCCTGCACCCACCCGGGCCCCGTCCCCGGAGCACGCGTGGGGACCTGGCTGCGCCGCTCCCTCCCGCAGCCACCTACCAGGCACCACCAGGCAGTTCCCCTCTCTCCTACGACTCGGAGGCAGGCGCGGGGAGAGGGGCAGCCCGCCCGGAGAGGGTGATGCTGCCGAGGCTGGGCCGTCGGGGGCGGGCGGGAGGCAGCCGCCTCCTGCCCCTGGGCTGCGGCAGCGCGGCGGAGCGAGTTCTGCGTCTGCCGCGGGTCCCCGCAAACTGGGCTGCTCGGCTTTTACCTTCCCGCTTTTGTGCGGCAAGGGTGCCAAGTACCACGCAGATAACGACAACGCGAGCGGGATTGATCTGCTATTGATTCACTACCGCTGATTTGCTGAAGTGGCAAATCCACGGCTTTATTTGCCGGCTGTACAGCATGAGATGTGGAGTGTCCCCCCACATGCTGCAGAGGGAACTGGTTTCTCCTCCGTATTATGCCCCAAAGGAGTTGTCTGTATCAGGACGCATTTCTGCCTTAGTCAAAGGCAGAGGGTAATGGGAAGCCAGGCCAGCTCCGAGTATAACTGCAAAGCACAGCTGCGCCAACCTTTGAGAATGGAACATTTTGGCAATTCCACTGGTATGGTTTTGAAAAATGCCAAGGAGGAACATGAAGGCTTATTCCTTCGTTACAAGTTTTGACACAAAGAAAAGTATTTTCTGCACTTTTGGCAAACTTTTCCAAACTTTTCATTAAAAAAGTCCTCTAAACCATCAAACATCATCATAACCAACTGCAGGATTTGGAAAAAAAAATCTGCTTAGTAACTATTTCTGCCTTTTTTTTCTCTAATCAATCTTCCCTTCAAAAAATCATGCACAAATGTTGCAGAAAATTCTCCTCTGATTCTCCTCTGTTTTTTTGTTTTGTTGTTTTGTTTGGTTTTTTTTTTTTTTTTTTTTTGGGGGGGGGGTTAGAATTCATTACATGTTCTAAGCAAAAGTATTCAATGACCCCTTGTTGTAGAGTCAACATAAATACTCACCATGCTGTTGTGTTCCTGGTGATAATTTTGAAGACTTACAAGCGTCCTCAGTTGTGAAGACTGAGGAGAGTGGAGATCCTAAGATAATATATTTCTCTCTGATTGTGTTTACCAGTATTCCCTTAAGTTACTATTGCTGTGCAGAAAAGGTTCTTTTTCTTATGAGTTATGGTGTATAATTGCATTAATAAATTGCACTGTTTATCACCTTCCTGTTTCATTAATCACAGAAGTTTTAATCACTGCAGAATATGGCTTGTCCAGATATTACATGAACCCTTCAATGTTTTGCACAGCAATCTGCATTTCTGCTACATGTTTTTTTTGAAAAACATAATTAACCAGCAGTAATATTAAGATCAAAAGTAATGACCTGCACAGAATGACATTTAGTTACAGAAAGTTTGTGAGAAAGCAATGGATTGAGTGCAGAGTGAATTTCTCAGAACTATCCAAATAAAAGAATGTGAACAGAATACTTCCTGAAGACAAATGAGGTCATCTTAGTGGGTCATTTGGAGATTTCAGCATAAAATTTGAAAGATCTTGCAGAAATATTGTCACTGACTTTGGAAATGATACTGCAGCACAGCAGCCCATGAGATGGTTACACAACCTAAGTCGTCACAGGCGAGAATGTGAGATGCTGGAAATTGCCCAGGAAGGTGAGAGGCAGCTCCCTGGGCAGCAAGGGCACATACGTTTCTGTAACACCCGCTGAGATCTGTAGTGGCAAAGGGGGATGTGGTGGGCTCATTGCTCAGGTCGACGTGCCAAGTGACCTTGGTGACCCTCTCTTTAGCCACTGTTGTGGCCACTGGATATGTCCCATGGTCCTGGTCTGCGTGGCATGGAGGGCAGAAACGTRCTGTATTGGCTTCTCACCGAGCCTGTCAAGCTGCAACCTGCCTTATCATAACTTACAGCTCCTTACATCAGCATGATCTTGCATTGCTCTTTTCTGGACAACAGACCCAGTCCCTTGGGGGCAGCACATTTAGAAATGCCAGTTTTCTCCTCCCAGTGTTCTGCAGACACAGACGTCTTCTCTTTTTTATCTACATCAAGAAATACCACAAGACTTAGGAATTGCATTTATTTATGTATTTGATGCATCATGATTTCTTTTCACATAAGCAGTGTCTGAACACTGAGCTGTCTGAAGGAGCATCTTCCCTTACAAAGCAGTTTTTCATGTGCTTCCACTAAAACACAGCAACTCCCCTGAGCTGTGATCATGCTTTTACATGGAGGGCTGGCTTGAGGGTTTTGGCAGGTTTTTGCATCTTCATTTGAAAACATGCCCTGGAATTTGCTTGACTCGTTCATCTGGAAAAAGAGAGAGGTCATTTCTAGCTTCCTGATGCAGGAAAACTTATTGGCAGCTGTTTATGTTGGGCATGAGCTTAGCTGCTGGCAGTGGGGAAAAGAGATGAAGGGAAATCTAGGCTATAATACCATCATCGTCATTGCACTGCAGTGGTTTATAATATTGCAAAATGGTGTTAACTGTTGCTCACTGGCTTAAAAGGATTGTGAGATGAAGATTGTTAAGGAAAGTGGCATATAAGGCTGGCTCACTGTATCTTGCACTCTAGCCAAAGGTCAACCAGAAATATTTGTATTCTGGAACAAATCATTACAAAGTGTCCAGACTAGTTTTTACAAATATTAACTCCTTCTGGAGCTGCTGGTAATAAGTTATCTCAAGACAAAACTGTTGTTTTCTCTTAAGATGAGGAGATTTTCACCAGTGGAGTGAATGGAGTGAAAAGTTTGCACTAGTGAACATATGGCTACATTGGAAGGGATTGTGACCCCCCATAAAATGGCTTACATCCTTTTTATGGCTCTCTAAAGCATGCAGTGAACCTATCCAAAGTCAAGCTGCCACTGGCTAATCTAAACTGGAAACAACAATGCCCTGAGCACTGTTGTGCATGGGTTTGTTGTGTTTGTGTAATGCTGCCATCCCTAGGGGCTGGCCATTTTTCCCCCTATTTGTTTTCTTCCCTGAATTGCCTTCATTCAACCAAATTCTGTCAGCAGTTACACCAGGGGGACCCTATTAAAGGCAAATGGACTCAATGTTCTTCCTCCACAAATGCTCATAATTTAAACTGCACAGCTGTGGGACAAAGTGGGAGTAACTCTGCCTTAGGTACTTTCTTGGGGAGAAAAGAAAAAAAAAAAGGCAATTAGAATGGCAATTCTTCTGTCAGCGAGAGCTGAATCTGATCTGCTCTGCCTGCTGCAATTCCACCCACTCCAGCCCGCAGGAGGGCACGTGGGACAGGGACTGCAACACCACTTCCAGTCCCTGCAGTACTTGCTGATGTACACCCATGGCCACCGCACCAGCGAGCGCAGGGAGTTGTCACTTGCCACGCAACAACCCATACGAATCACAGCGTTTCACTCTCCCATTGACTTACGTGTTTCTCAGTGCAGGTCTCTGGGTTTCATTTGCACCCTGGCTAGATGCAAATTGTCTCATTCAATTGAGTTTTACATGGGGTTTGTGCTACATCCACAGAGGCTCAGTGCTCCCTCATACAAATTAGATGAACTACTGTCGTAATATGTTTTTACATTGTCACAGGTGAGAGGTAGGTTGGAAACAGAGCACTCCTGTACTTGCTTCTGTGTTCCCAATCTGGGGACTGTCTATGCGCTTTTGATTTAAGAAAATCAGTGGGAATTTACAACTTTTGTTGTTTAGTTCAGGAAGACAAACTTTCTTTGTAAATGATAGGGTCCCTCCTTAATTAGCCTGAGAAAATAACTTCATATAATGCAACATAACACCTTCAATTCACTAAATAGCGTATTTCTAATGATAACAACRTATTACCAAGAGAAAGATAGAGAGTTTTAAAGGGTTTGTGAGGCAGCATGATCCAGTAACTTGAGGAAACACTACATCTGCTGCAGAGCCAGGAACAGAACTTAGAGCTCCAGAGTTTTTTACTGATTTTTTAATGCTGAGTTCAGTAGTAAAGTATGAGTAGTCAGAGGAGAATACTGCTAGCATTTGAATTTAAAAGCATCTGTAAATGTTTCTAGGAATATGTGAACCACACCAGATCTTCAATCAAGCAGAAGGAAAGAAATTTATCGGTGCCAGCTACTCACTGGTTACTGGGCTATTGACACATATCTTAGGAGGAGAAGTCAAATGTACATGTGCATTAAGCATATTCCATTTCTGGAAAGTATGTTTGTCATTTATTCTGAAAACATATTAATGCAGAAGCTTGTTTAATAGAAGATGATGGATGGCAAGTTACTGAATCACTATTCACGGAGGTAGATAGGAAATGCCTGGTACCTCTCCTAACTCAAACTAATCTGAAATTATCATGTGACCTGTAGCAGAATAGGTCTAAAGCAGGGCCTTGGAAGCACAATATATAAATGACAACTCATGTGGAAATGCTGAATGCAGCAGCTATCATTACACAGGCTACTAATACAGAAATTACACATTGGATATATGATCTGGCTTGCCCGTCACAGCTGAATTCTTGCTTACAACAAATACACTGCGTTCTACAGTGCTATGCTTTTTTAAAAATCAATGGAAAATCATAGTTAGTGAGGTAAAAGAAGACAGGGTATTTCAGTGGGAAAAGCATGTCTGTAAAGAATGGTGAAGAAGCATTGTATGTAATCTTTTCATTTCTCCTACAAGTTTATAGATGATTTTTTTTTTTTTTTTTTTTTGCTTAGGAAGATGAAGTAGAAGAAGGTTGGGGCCTTCTTTCTTCAACCTTCTTTCTCTTCCCTTTATTTCTTCTTTGCTTGCTTTCTTCTTGGTTTTCAACTCTATTACTATTCAGTGTTACTAAGGTAGTCCCGTAGAAAGCTCAGTCCAGGCACATAACTTCATTTGGGTAGATGTGATACAATCAAGTGCAAAGGAAGAAATCCTAAAGATTGGATAAGACAGACAGGGCTATAGCAGAAACGGAAAATCAGGGTTTGGAAGGCAAGGTAATACTAAAATGAATGGAGCAATATTAAAGCTATAGCAGTGTTCCAATTTGCTTATTTGATACATTTAAACCTTATTTTCTTCCATTTCTCTTCAAATCTACAATACTTTTTCTTCTAGTTCTAGTTTCTTTTTGTTCCTTTTGGGATTTGTCCTTACTTTGCATTTCTGTTCATCTCTGAAGTCCTTGACATGTCCGTTTCTCTGTCTTGCCATCAGTCACTGGCTGTGTGGGTGAAAGATAGAATTACAAAGATTTCCTTCAATACTTAAGAGAAAAATGGGCCAGGAATCAATATTGCTATACGGGCATATAGCACTGATTATTGAGATGTAAGGGTATTTACATCTGAAAGCATTCTACCATGCTCTTCTCATGAATAATGAAAGAAGTTATGGCATTCTTGTGGGTCTGGGTTAGCCAAATAAAATCTCTGGAGCGTATGAAGGGACTACTACATCTTCATTACCAATCTGTGTTTACTTAATGTGTTCTGAAAAAAAATAGAGCACTAAAAGCTAAGAACTTTGTCCAGGTTTTAGAAAGTTTCTGTTATGAAGGATCTTTGGAAGCAGACCATTGACACAATTACTATATAGGTTCCAAAGAGGGTCAATACAGAAGTCTTTCAGCTCTGGAGATACTGCATTTTAGTAAAATGGTATGAAGTTCACCCATTTGCATCCCTTCAAAGGTTAGGTCTTCAGTCTAAGATAATCAGTTAGGACCTTCTTCTGTCAGTGACAAGTGATTTACTCCATGTATCTTAGACACACACCTGATAAGAAGAATTGCTTTTTTGGGGGCGCTCATTTTCATCTGACTGACTACAGGAAAAGCTTAAGCCTAATGGCTTAGGCTAAAAACCTAAAATCAAAGGACTAAAAGTAATGTAAAGTGAATCGCATTCTATGTGGTTAAAGAACAGGGAAATCTCTTTCTGGTTAAGACAAAGGATAGTTACATGATTTTTTTTTTTTTTTTTTTTGTGATTTAGCAGTTATGGAAGAAGCACTGACCAAAATGGCAGCACCAACAAGATGACTGCACAGCCTATTGCAGATGAGACACTAACACATTCTCAGTGATACAACCAAGAAGAAATACTGATGTTTGAGAAGGAATGCTTGTTCTGCCCTCAAAAGAATTGATAACTGTCCTCATCACTGCATCTATAAACTGGCTAAAAATGTAGATGTTGAGTGGAGAAAGTGGATGAAATGGGGCGTTTTACTCTGCTTTGCTATCAGCTGTAAAGCCCTGCTTTGCCAAAGTCTTCTTTGGCTGTTATCTGGTTTTCCATCAAACAGCAACATGTTCTGTTGCATTATGCTCGGTATGCTCTATAGCCTCCCCAAAAATCTCCTTGAGCCCAGAACATTAACATCTTTGAAACCCCAGCTTAGAACTAACATCAGGGCCAAATGTCCAGCAAAGAATGATTAAGCAGGACACAGGCTGTACTAGTGGTTAACAGTGCGTATGACTGGCTTACTTTTCACATTGCACGTACCTTTTTTTGTGGGGCTTCTCTGCCCTTTCTGGAAATTTTTTGAATGTAAGCAAGCTACATTTCATACAGCTGTATTAACAGGGCATATAACATGATACAGTTTTGTGCCACTTAAAGGTGGCAGCCATTTCACATCCAGCAGTTCAAATGCAGCGAGGAGATATGCCTTTTGCTGAATCCATCTGCTCAGAGTTTTGACTAGAAAGAATAGAGAAAGATGTCATTAAGGTAATTGGTGACAGCATGGCTATGAGCCATCAACAGAACATGACCATAAAAAACTCAAGATATTTTCAGTAGAGATAGAGAAACATTCATATCATTATATATAGTGCTGGTGAAACCTCATCTGTATTCACTTATGATCGTCCATATTACAGAAAAATATGCTACTAGGATGTTCAGAAGAATGGAGAGCAGGAGTGTAAGAGAAGGGATGAGAAAGACTAGGATGCTTCAGTCCACAAAATGAAGAGTAACAGTGAGTATGAGTTCTCCTTTTGAAATTGAGAAATAAAACCAGAAGTTGAATAAGAGTAATTTAGTCTCAAGAGCTGTACTGGTACAAGAACAAATCAATATAAACTGCTCAAGAATACAATCTGGATAAAAATTAGAACATTTCTAAATGTCGAGGAAATAAAGATCTGGAACATTCTTTCATTAGAGAGTTTGAGAGGGCAACAAATTTGATTGGTTTTGGAAGGGGTTTTAATCAGCTGATGAAAATGATTGTATAGAGGATTGCCTGCAGTAGTGGGGTACTAAGTACCTGGATTTATGGACTCATAAACCTCTTCCCAGTCCTGAGATTTTTAAAGATACCACTGCAAGCAAGTGTGGAAAACCTCCAAATTAAAGTAGCAGCATTTAACATTTGCACAAAGGAAGCTGTGAATAGTTACCCTGATCAAAAGCCCTTTTAATGCTATATCCATTTTCTTACAGTGATTAGAACCAGGTGCTTTAAGAACTGTTTCCTTCAGCAACAAACATCTATTTATATGCCCAGTTTGAATGTGGAAACACTAGATGAACACAGAAGCAAGCAATGCCTCTGATGAGACTGGGCTTACCAAAGTAAAAACAGGTGGGCCAATTATAAATCAGCCATGGAGTAACCTGATTGCTTAATGGAAAGATATATGAATCCCACAGTGAGCTTAGGTTTAATGGCACTGTAGCACCCCCTTGTACAAATGCAATAAATAGTACAGAACTCAGTAAAATATTTATCTGGATGAATTATGAGGGTTCTAACACAGAGCTTTTTGACCCCTACAGGTGTATGAAAATTTTTTGGATGATCCCTATAACACTTGGATTTGTCCAGATATCTGAGTTAAAGTAGTTGCAACAGAATCTGTTATTTTATTAACACTTTCTTGAACACCAGCCACTGCTCATTGCCTTGCAAGAGGAAAAAACAACACTCATCGCTTTAAGGAGCTGAAGACATTCAAAGCACATAGTGCTTTCTCAAAAGAAAATCAACTTAACATCAGCACTGCTTCCCAGTCCTGTGGTATAAAGAGACTGCAAAGCAAACTGTTTTGCAAACATACAGGATTCACTTGCTACGCACAGGAGCTCTAAAAGCAGTCCTGAGACATCTACTGGACTAATATGCAATATTATCAGGCTGACAGTTTTAAAAGCTGCATCACTACTCCTATGCTGATGTCAGAGTGCTGCTCTTTAATTTAAAAATAACATTGAAAGGGGATCCCTTCAACTGATGTAAAATTAAATCATATCGCTAAGTCTAACATGATTTTATTCTCAAGCTGTAGTAGTCTTGCCTCTAATATGTATAAAATCTGGAATAGCGTATTTATATGTTGTTTAGGGTATGGCAACTGTATCATAAAAAAGAGTCAAGCCAGTACTCCCCAGCTCTTCCCCCTGTTTTTCTCCTGCTCTTAGAGTCAGGAGTCTCCTGATAGGCTTGCTCTCGCTGGGCACTATCACAGGCTCAGGCTTGCAAATGGCCCTGCAAGTTCAGCACAGTAACATAGTTGTTTTATAAACAGACAAGGATATGAAGCATCTAAACCACAATTTTCAGGAGGTTTCTCTAGTAGTTACATGCCATGTTCAAATCACATCTTACAGATGCCTCACTTGGGCATTCTGACTACAGCCATGTCATCTAAGTTCAAGAGAGGAGCAAGCCACACTCCCTACTATTCAAGGTTGCCAGATCCTGCCTGTCTCTGCAATAACTGCTAGAAGTAGTCAAAACATCTACTGTGCTGAAAAATACATTGTTTGACAATCTGTTATCAGTAGCAGTATACCATCTCCGTGCGCAGTCCCTCCCCCACGCCAAAACAACCCCGCTCCTCTCCCCCCCTCCGGTTGTGCCAGCGCTGATTTAGGAGAACTGCAAAAATACGTGTTTTCTTCTAATGGTGGTGCAGTCAGCCAATTCAGTACACAGCATAGACCCATAAATAGTTGAAATGATGTTCCTATGTGGGCAGCACCTTGCAGCATGAACACAGAAAGGTCTACCAGATCATGGGAGCCAAGCAACGAAGACATTAAGGCAATTTTGACACTGTGGGCAATGCATAGTCAAACCCTAGCCTATTCTGAAAGGAGCCAAATAAGCTAACAAACAAAGTGTTTTCACTAAGCTGCACTAAAAGCACTCCTGAACTCTTCAAGAACCTCTAATTCTACATCCCTCCTACAACCTAAATAATGAAATTACAGCCAGAACCTGTTCAGAGCTAGATCATAGGTCATGCGACACCAGGCTTGTCCTAATTGGTCTTCACTGATTTCAAAAGAACAGTTCCTAGTTTCCTGTGATAAGAGTAAGATCATAATCAAATATTCAATTGTTCAATAAACTGGGGTGTTTTTTAAGAACCAATTTCTGCTGCTTCTTTTGAAATGGAGACAAAAAGAACTGTTGGCATTTTCAGTAGAAAATATTGAGCTTTTATGTGAAATCAGTAAGGGTCAATTTATTATTTTTTTTATTAGACTCAAATTCTGAAATCTTACTGAATAAGTGTTTTCTGTCAGCAAAGGGAAATTAAGAAGCAAAACTTAATATATAAGTCAAGGTCAAATCAAAATGGGGTGACTTTCACCCCCTCATCTATCCTGGGATTTCAGCATCATCCTGACTCTCTCAATTGTAATCGTAATTACTGTAGAGTAATTCCTTTCAGCAAGATGACGTCAGTATCTATATTAAAACTTGCCATGACTTACTGCCAAACTACTAAGTGTCCATGCAACTCTGAAATGATTAGTATTGGCATACTGTCATCAGCTACCATGGTACCTCATGGAAGCTGTGGTTCAGTTGCTGARTATCTCCTGTTCTTCTCCATGGTCTGGAGCCTCTTGCCATGCAACATCTTCYAGGACGTGGGACAGACTGTTATCCATCGAGACACCAGAGTATGTTGCAGATGGGGAAGTCTGGCAGGGGAATTTTTCCTCCTGTGGAGAGCAGTGAGATAAGACATTTAGTCTATAATCTCCAAATGACACCACAGAACCTCAAGAGGTTTCAGCCCAGTATCAAAGCAAGCTGAAAAGAAGCCCTTAGATTCTTCCAGACTGAATTTCTTCTGAATTCTTCTTTCCAAACCGAAGTTCAGTTCTTCTGAACTTTCTTTTCTGCTAAGTATTTCATTATTTCTACTCTTTTTCTCTATTTGGGAGTAAAACAAATGTCAAACTTATTACCAGGATATAATGCCGTTTTTTTGACTGGAATCGATGAATGTTCAATGACATTTATTGTGGAATCAATAGGAGTGTATGAAACACAGAAAAGATGTGAGCAGTTTCTCCTTATGCCACAAACTTCTCCCTTCCCTGTAAAATACTTAATCTAGGGCCAATTTTCGCCATAGTTACTCAAAGGCAGTGTAAATCTAGATTGAATATATTTAAAATAATGCAGCTACAGTAAAACACAAGTGATCTTCCATACTGATATGACCTTTTTGGTACGCATATTCTGCAGTGTATGAGCAGTTCACAAACTTTTTGTATCTTGCCTGACAGTACTGTGAAACATTATTAACCCTATCTTATAAATAGGGGACATAGATACAGATGTTTAATGAGACTTCCAAGACCACATAGAAACTCTGAAGCAGACTGACCCAGTCTCAGTATAATGTTCTAATTCAGTGCAACGATTCCAGTTTTGTCTCATTCCTCAAGATAATAAGGGGTAAAAATGGAAGGGGAGTTTGGAAGAGGCAGCATGGCTTTCCTTTAGTATAGTCTTTTTCACAGACTGCTGTGGAGTCTAATTGGAGGTTAAGCCCAGTTTGCTTTGCCTCTCTGGCCTCATTCATACGGTAGTCTCCATACACAAGAGACTGACTGGTTCCTTATGCAATCCATTGCACAAGGTGGGGATATTCATGGAATTATAGAATCATAGAATGGTTTGGGTTGGAAGGGACCTTAAAGATCATCTAGTTCCAACCCCCCTGCCATGGGCAGGGACACCTTCCACTAGACCAGGTTGCTCAAAGCCCCATCCWRCCTGGCCTTGAACACTTCCAGTGATGGGGCAGCCACAACTTCTCTGGGCAACCTGATCCAGTGCCTCACCACCCTCATAGTGAAGAATTTCTTCCTTATATCTAAWCWAAATCTACCCTCTTTCAGTTTAAAGCCATTACCCCTTGTCCTATCCCTACATGCCCTTGTAAAAAGTCCCTCTCCAGCTTTCTCGTAGGCCTCCTTCAGGTACTGGAGGGCTGCTATAAGGTCTCCCCAAAGCCTTCTCTTCTCCAGGCTGAACAACCCCAACTCTCTTAGCCTGTCTTCATAGGAGAGGTGCTCCAGCCCTCAGATTGTCTTCGTGGCCCTCCTCTGGACCCGCTCCAACAGGTCCACGTCCTTCTTATGTTGGGGGCCCCAGAGTTGAATGCAGTACTCCAGGTGGGGTCTCACCAGAGCAGAGTAGAGGGGCAGAATCACCTCCCTCRACCTGCTGGCCATGCTGCTTTTGATGCAGCCCAGGATACTGTTGGCCTTCTGGCAAGCGCACATTGTCAGCTCATGTCCAACTTTTCATCCACCAGTACCCCCAAGTCCTTCTCGGCAGGGCTGCTCTCAATCCCTTCATCCCCCAGCCTATATTGATACCAGGGGTTGCCCCGACCCAGGTGCAGGACCCTGCACTTGGCCTTGTTGAACTTCATGAGGTTACACAGGCCCACTTCTTGAGCTTGCCCAGGTCCCTCTGGATGGCATCCCGTCCCGCAGGTGAGTCAACTGCACCACTCAGCTTGGTGTCATCTGCAAACTTGCTGAAGGTGCACTCAATCCCACTGTCTATGTCATTAATGAAGATATTAAACAGTACTGGTCCCAGTATGGACCCCTGTGGGATGCCACTCRTCACTGACCTCCATCTGGACATCGAGCCGTTGACCACTACCCGCTGGATGCGACCATCCAACCAATTCCTCATCCACCAGACAGTCCACCCATCAAATCCATATCTCTCCAGTTTAGAGAGAAGGATGTTGCTGGCTCTTTATGATTAGAATCTGATTCCACAGAAGAAAGAAATCTGGCAAAAAGCCAGAGTTGCCCCCTAACCATTATGAAAAGTGCTGTGAGACCTTTAACTTAACACTGGATGGCTGCCAGTTCTGGGGAGAGGAGACGTGTCATCCGAATTTGAACTAATCTTCTTCCCTACAGGCAATATGGCGCTCTATCAGCAGAGCAATGCAGATAAACACTGATGCAATTGAATACACTTCCAAATTTCAAAATAAATCAATCAATAAAAAAAAAGCTTTTTACTGTTTACAGTGTGCTGGGAACACAGACAACCTCATCCTCCAAACTTGAAAGCCTAATCCAAAGCCCACTGAAATCAGAGAGGATCAGGTTGTTGTTCATTCAAGACTGCAGCATTAAACCTTAGAGACTTCAATAAACAAGCATAAAACTGTATTTAAATAAATTACAGTTAGACTTACAAGTTAAATTCTATAAAGATACTCTGGGAAGATTAGTCTTCCCTTGGTTTTATGTTGCTTCATTTTGACTGCTAATAAGACACCGTGTGGAATTACTTGAACAGACGGAAGAAATCTGTTTATTTGCTGAAGATGACACACTATTTTCACTTGCTGTCTCTATTGCTACAAAGTCTAATTAGTACTGGTACACAATCTTGCATGAAAGAAAATTTCCTTCCTTCTTATAGTACCAAAGACTTACTTACTAGATAGGTAAATGATATTGCAAGATCTCAAAGACTTTACATAAGTAGAGAAAAGATAGGACTCCAAATCAGTGAAATAGCAAGATATAAATCCAGAGAAGTATTGGAAGTGACCAAAGAAAAGAAATCTCTGTCTGAAGAGAAGCCTGGCTTCTGAGCATAGGCCTCAGTGTTTCAGGTTCTTCAGCATCGCAGGAGGATTGAAATTGAAGATGAGCTAAAAATACAAAACGATTATATCTGCATGACCCATCTGCATGACAAGAGCTAGTTTATGTGTCCATTACTTTGAGGGATATAAATGTGCAATAGCATCTTCAAATACAGACAAAGAGAGAGAATGGGAGGGAAGAGTAAAATGTGTTTGTCTATATTTGAAATAGAACTAGATCACAGATTGTGTTTTCAATTTAAGAACAAGTAATTCTTTCCTTGTTTATTACAGTTGTCAAGTAACCATATATAACTACATATAGACAAAGACAGGGTTGTACAGGGGCAGCAATTACTAATGGACATGACTGAATGATAAATAAAGAGCTAGCTCAAAAATGGTATTCATTGCACACAGATGTCTGGACCATGGGCAGATGTCTTAAATTGTCTACACAAAGCGCTTTTGTGCTATCACAGTAATCTAAATTGCTTTGCATTTGGTTCCAGACGTTTCCACAGACTGTTCTCCACCACACATAAATTCCTATTCTCAAATTCTAACTGAACTTCAGGGGCCAAATTACTTCCTGGTGTAACTCTTTCGCTTAATTTGGCTCAGTTTTATTGGTGCAGATAAACTTTGAGAATGGTATTTTCAATTTTAGGAGATCTTGTACATAACTCCATAGGCTATGGTCCTGGTTCAGGGGAGGGCATCCACTGCTCTTGCACTACTGCGTTGAAGGAGACAACACTCAGAAAGCACAAGCGGGGAGAAGGTGGGATGGAGGCATGGCTTCATGCATGCTCTGTGTGCAAAACACGATGTACTTCACARGAAAATATGGTCATGATCGACAGTCTTGGGGGAAGGCTTGTTTCAAATGTCCTGCTGTACCCTATTCAGAGAAGAAAGGACTGACATAGCATGCCTTATAAAGCTTTAACTAGGGACATTTGTCCTTTTAAATGTGTTGGTCCCTGGTTTAATCTGTGAATTGTCACCTGACGATCATCATACATACTGCCCCTGAATATGGGGGAGCCCAAAGAAAACCATCCATAACCCTGAGACAGATGGTTTCCTGACTCTCTGGAGGTCTTAGCTCTACTGTACTCCTATAGCAGGACTGTGCCTAACTGAAAATAAAGTCAGTGATGATTTAGGAAATCATTCGTATCCCCAGAGGAGGCATATCTTGCAGCAGAGACAGCCCAGCATAAGTTGCTGAGTTTTGGTTAATGGCCTCGTTCTATCTAATGTGTCTGCTCCTGCGGATATCACTTACAGATGAACTGTGTTTTCTGTCTCCCTGKTTTTTTTACATGGAAAATATTTGAATTAGGCTAGCACATAAACACACTGTCTAGGAACAGATTCATGGGAGGAAGAGGAAACACAGTGAGACAGATAGAGTAGCTGATTGAATATCTATTATTCTGCATTGCAACCCTGAGAAGAAAACGAGTAATGCATTTCCTTGGGGACATTTTACAAGGGTCACTTTATAAGGGTGAGACTGCAAAATTTCTCTTGGTTTTATTATTCCTATTAGCATAGAATTATCTATTGCCTAATCCTAGAGGAACTATGATTCGACTTTAATTTATCATGCATTTTTGCATGCAGTCAAAATAGCTTTCAAGGTACGCTTAACAGATAGCCATATTAGATTGTGCAGACCTCCTTCTCCTCTTTATCCAAGGGTCGTGGCACTACACGACCTGACCCTACTGCCCAGTCACTGCTTGCTGAGGGAGAATTATCAGTTACCAGCTGAAAGGCTGGTAACGTTAGGATATGCTGATACAAGCACATGCTTCCACATAGTAGTTAGCCCTGAAAGTGTGCATAATACTACTTCTTGCCCTGATACTGATTGAAAGGCCCAGAAGGAAAATTTTGTCTGACATCTTGGACATTTTGGCTATAGAGTTTGAGTAAAGCCTTTTAGATTTCAGTGTTCTTTAGGCATTAAAATTGTGACAGACAAGACGACTTCTTGCTTTTTAGTTAAGTCAGCTGGTAATTTAGGTTTGACTGGATATAAACAATCTCAGATTTATTTGTGTTATTGTATTGCCCAGAATCATAATTACGGTCCAAGACAACATGCACTACATACAAAAAAACCACAACAACCCAGAAACATAAAAGTATCTAGGAATTAATCTACAATTGATTGGTGAAAACAGAAAAAGAAGGAAACAAGCAAACAGTGACTGTGTGGGTAAACTAGATGGGTAATGCTTTCAGTGCCTCTGTGATAAGGCTGAGTTGTAGCAGGACTACTGCAATTCTYCTTACATACCAGTATGTGGTTGCTAGTCATCATGATCCTGTTTAAACTGCAAAAAGTGAGTAAGACACCTCCAGGATGCTGCTTTGCCCCATAACCTCAGCCTGCATGTGAGTATTGGCAGGTTGAAGGATTAATGGAAACATGGCTAGAATCTGTTTGGGGTGGAAAAGCATGAGCAACCTTGACACTTACCATATGATTGATGCGATGTCAACAGTGCAGTTCTGCTTTAAATGTCAGGCAGAGTTGATGCAAGCTAGAGGAAATCTCAGGCACTTCCCTGGTGGTACCTAAAATCAAGTTCTGGAAAAGTGTAATAAACTTTTTGTAATATTGTAAAAACACACTGCACAGTGAAATAAAGCCATAATTCAAATGGTATCCACTCCAACAATAATAAACAGGGATGTGCTATCCAATATTTAAGCCCTGACTGCCTGATCATGGTTTTATTTATTAATATAATCCATTATTTATATAGTATCCTTGGTGGATAGTCCTTCTCAGGAAAACTCCCTGTAAAGTTAAACATTTATCAGATAGGGAATTTCAGAAGGAAACAACAGCAACACAAACCAGTTGGGGATAAAACTTGTTTCTGGGGTAAAATCCAACATCTTGGAACACGGCAAACTTTGTTTTTTACATTCATTTAATTTTTTGATACTCTTGAAGATGTGGGAGTGGTGCAGTAAGGTTAGCCGTGATAAGCAGCATAAATACCTATGTCTGTCTAAAACGACCCTGTGTAATCTGTCTTAGGTTTAAGAGCAAACTCTGAGCAAACGTGGCCGCACAGGCTGCGCGGGCGGGAGGTGCCGCGGGCGGGAGGGAGCGCGCCGAGCAGCGCGGCCGGAGAGTTTCAGGCTCCCTCTCGAGGACGTCGGTGTTAATTACAAATAAATCCTCCGGCTCTACTGCTCCTGCCGCCTTCACGCGTGACAAGGAAGGAGCAAACCCCAAACGTTACAGGCATAAGCCTAGGACAAAAAGATCCCCAATATAAGGTTAGTCTAGCTATGAAATATATAKAGAGAGAGGGAGGCAGGCAATTCTGGCCGCTTGTTAGGAAACACTGCCAAGCTTGCCTCTTGGCAAAGGTGTTTCAAACAGAAGAATGGCATGTGTTGACATGCACAGTATTCCTTATGTCCTGGTAAAGTTGCTAGAAAATACATAGGTCCACAAAGAAAATGGGGAAATCAAAGCAATATTTTAGCCATGAAAGAGGAGAAATTATCATAGCCACAGAGGAACTATGGCTCTGAGAGTTAAGGATGTAGTTGCWCAGAGTGACTGACAGCTGAATTGAATGATGACCAAGGCAAGGAATACTGAATTCTAGCACCCTTTACTACATACAATAATAAAACAACATTGCAGCTATTATTGTTTATGCTACTGATATTGCTATAATTATACACAAACAGCACTCAACACTTACAGAAAATGTGAACAGATACCACAGCAACCCCTTTGCACACTAAGTGATCTGGCTACCTTCTGACCATCAGCATTTCAGCTCAGCAGCCCCAGGGACATCACGCTCCCATGCATCACCTATGGTGACCAGAGTGCACCCACATTAATGACAGTGGGAAACCATCACTGATCCAGACCCAGGGCCACAGATATAACTTCTCTGTCTTCGCCAGGTGGCAAAGGCAGGGTCCTTTCCTCCAATCCATTTGTGGTCAGATCCACTCCTCCACAGTTTTTGGGTTAATTTTCCCCAAATTTGGGGATGATTTCTGGTCTAGGTATCCCACAGGTCACCCGGTGAGAAAATTCTTCATTTAGTTTGTGACACCCATCAGTCTGCAGCTGGGTTCCCTTTTACTGTTAGTTTTGACCACTTACCTTAAAGATCAACAGTTTCTTCCCCTTTTTGTTACACTTATATATAATTGCCTTAAAGCTGCAGTTTGCACATTTGCCTCTGGCAGACTTCAGCTGTCCTGGGAAGGCTATGCAAAATCCTCCACAGAGGAGACAGGGTGAAGAGAAGTAACTGAAACAATGAATTGCCACATGCTTTTCCAGAACAACACCAGTTATCCCACTGCCCCGTGACAACCTGCTAGTTGGGAGCTGGCAACCAACAAAATGGGGGCACCTGGGGACCTAGGGACCTAGGTAGGAGCAGATTTAATCAGTAAAGCAAATGAACAGGTGACATGAATTATAGGTCTGTAGTTAGGAGGGTAAACAGCTGAAAATGAGTTTCATCAGTATAAAGGTGGCAGCCTTTCTATTTAACCCAAGGACTCTGAGAAGTCAGAAAGGCTTTGATTTCTATGCAAAGCTGATGAAGAAGATTTTTGTTTGGGGGTGACTATAAAGGAAAAAGCACCACAGGTAGAGGCTGAGCAAATGCACAATGGAGCTGAGTCTGGTGCAGAGGTGAGAGCTTCATGGCTGCTAAACATAAATGGTCTTACCTAAGGCATCAAATATATTAACTTCTCTGATTTACCTTCCCTAACTTTCTAGTGGTGACTAAGGAAATCCCATTTTGCAATTTCCAAGTCTAGACCTGTAGGTCTAAACTTAAGAATAGTTTAATATCCAGACTGGAACTTTCTGAGCACAGAAATTTGTCAGCAAGCTGTTGTCACAGCTGAAGCTGCTGCTAATGCCTGTCTTCTCTTACAGGTTGTTACTAATAGGGTTATTAATCTCTGAAATGTGGACCCAAGAGAGATCAGGTAATGCTGCTGTAAACTGCTTTCACATAACAATTTCCAGGCTTCTTCATAGGTGATATCTGTGTTTGTGTGTGTGTTTCAGAAGTGTCTGAAGCTCTTCTGGCGGTCATACCTGCACATTTTTCAGAGAAACCCCAACCATAGATGTGTCTATTGGTAACTACTCACAGCCACACTTTAGGTTTATGTACTGTCATATTAAGCAAATGTTTCTACCTTTCCTCACTCTGGTAACAAGCACTGATGAATTAATAGGGACTTTGTTGTTCTTGTTTTCTTGAGCCTAGTTATTGACCATACAATATGTAAGGTCTTTTAAATACAATAAACATATTAGTGCTTTGCCTGAGAAGAAACAGTTTTCTTAACCAAAACTTCTGTCTGCTTTAACTTGTTCCTTGCAAAACAGACCTGGTCCCAGAACAGCAGATACAGAGAGCTGGTTCTAGGACTGTCTGCCCTACTCACTGAAGGTGCTGTATAAACCAAAGATCAAAGTAAAAAGATACCAGAGGAGGTTTTATCCAGCTTGGAGCAATTATATAGCTTCTGCACTGAATCAAGTTGGTAGCTTGGAATATGGGCAGAATAAGGTTGTGTTTGCCAGCGTCTATCTGATGTTCCCTAGTGTGACCAGCTCTGGCATGGGAGTTGCATCTCTGGTTAACTTAAGGGTATAGTGCTGAACTCTCTAGGAAAAAGGATCCTTTTGGCCCTTGAAATGCACTGTTACTATAAAAGGTCTAGTTGGCATTAGCTCACTATGCCATAGAAACTTCTGTTTGAAACAACAAATCCCAGTTTATTAGAAATATATGTCAAATGAAAAGTCTTCTCTGGTCTCTARTCCTACATTTAGAATAGTTTGTACCTGCTCCCTACCTTTAAGAGGTTTGGCAGCCRTAGCCTGGTTTATGCTGTGGTGATAGCTTGGGACTTGAGCTTCTCAAGCCATCCTCTTTGCTCCTGTGTGGTCCTTTCCCAGCATGAGCCAACTGGCTTCTGGTACTTGGGCAGGTGAACAGGGTAGGCTGATGAGTCGCTGATGCAGCTGCTCCCCATCCTGAGTTGGCTTGTGGCTCTTCTTGTGAGTAGGTGTGTGTGGTTGTGGAGCTTTGTTTGGGGCTTTTTTTTTTGGTTGATTGGGATTTTGGGTTTTCTAGGTTTTTTCTCTTCTTCAGGAGGGAGGGTGGACTTCCTTAACTTTCTTCTTCTGTTTTATTCCATTTAAGGTGTTCAGATTGGGGTAGCCAATTCAGTACTTTCTTGTCCCTGTTCCAAAATCCTATTTCCATGACTGGCTGCCGCAGGTAGCATTGCCAGCAGTTACTATTGGAATACTAATTTCAGAGCTGGCTTTTCTCCTGGAAGTATTGCTGGTTTAAAAAAAACCTCTAACACCTCCTGGCCAGATGTGCTAGAATATGACTGTCGCAACACTGACTTTATAAAGCAGTCTGGGAAGTAGCAAATTTCTGTTTGTATGTTACCTTTAATCCCCTACTTATAGCTTTTCAATACGTTCAACACAGGACCCATGAGTTCGGAGTGCTTGGGGAACCTCTTGCGTATAACACTGAGTGCAGAATACTTTGAGGACAAATACTTATCTTTTTCTGTTGTTGGTAAGTTGATATAGAAGAACTTGGAGAGGAAATTACACATGGTGAAATGTTTAAAATTCTCTGAGGTTCTCCTATATTAGAATTCCCTGGATTATACTAAGATCACAGAGCTTAGTAGGTTGCACCTCACTCTAAGTAACAGCCAAATGCTACCTTTATTTCTGTATAACCTATCCTATAGCCTTGTTGAGTGATAACTTAGCAATACCAATTCCAATCATGGCTGTCTTTGGACTCAAATTAAAATGCACGTGGTAGTTTCTAGGCATGTTAATGCTGGTGGATTTCCCTCCTGCTAAAAATGTTCCCCAGTAACAGCACATACTATTCTGAAAATTCACCAGCTGAAGCTGACACTACGTTAGTGATTTTGCACTAGTGGCTCTCCACTTTTGTTGCTTACAGCTAAGGGACCTGGTGGAGGTCTATAAATTCTTAAGTTAAGAAAAATTAGCTGGGCCCTCTGGCTATGGACTTAGTAATCAACAAGTGGGGCATCTGAGTGAAAAGCACCACAGAGTGCCCTGAAAGGGCAGAGTGAGATAACTTTTGGGCTATAAACATCATCAGCTGTAAGATTATATGTATAAAATGTAAACTCAGTCTTGAACTAATTCTCCATGCTGGTTAGCTGTCTAACTAGATATAGTCCATAACATAACATCCCCTAGAATGTTAAACTTCTGTAAAAACCCACTTAATGTATGTTCTTTGTTCAGGCGTCTTCATACATAAAGACACTCTGCAATTGGGATATGTACAGCTTGAAAGTATAAAGCAATTATTTTTGGAAGAGAGAGATTTAAAAAAAAAAAAAGACAGTTTTGTAGCCTAGAAAAATCCAGACTAAGCTTTAGTCTGCTCATCATCCTGGTTAGACACTTGAAGGGGCTCTGATGGCCAGGCAGGCATCAGAGAGAAACATGGGCCTGTGCCAGCCACAGATCAGACTCCTGATGTTGCTAGGCTGTCATCATCTGTCAGTCCTGACAACTTTGACACTGATGACCTAACTGACTCTTCTGTGCTTACTGGGGTTTTTGCCTATTTAGGATTTAATATCTTTACATGTTGGAGATTTTTTTCATCTTCAGTCCTTGAGCTGCTAGTGTTCCCTGTCCCAGCCTGTCTGTAGTTCTACCTTTCTTACTTTCTATAGACTTTGTTACAGCTCTTTTTCACCACTTTGTAATTCTCTCTTATGTCTGAGCCCAGGGCATGTAGCTGGGCTGTACTGGAGCAGGGTCAGCTGAACCCTGGGACAAGGGCAGGTTGCTGAGGGAGTTTGCAGAGCAGGAATTACACTCATTAATACTGCTCTTCACTAATTGTCCATAGATCAATCTGGCATAGCCTGGGAGCTAGATGAGGCCGTGGCATCACAGTGTGGTTATACAGTAACTTACAGCAATTGGAGTAACATTGAGTTTCGTGCTTCTGCACTAAGCTGCCACTCTCGCTTAGAGGTAAGTCTATTATAGGCATTTTGACTACAGTGCTGTTGTATGTGACCTTTATGCAAAAGATTACCAAATTATTGTTAGGTATTAATTGAGATGTTGTAGTATCTTGAACATCTATTAGCAGAAAATTATTTAATTCTCCTCAAATGTATCCAAAGGTCTGAGAATATTCCATGGTATTGACATTTGAATGGCCTACAGATGAACACATGAAGAAGCGTGTCACATATGCCCTTGAAGGACAACTGTTTTCTCTTGGATAAGAATAGGGAATTCTGTCTGGCAGCTGTGTTGCACTCTGCTCTGGTATTTAGTGTCCGAGACACGTTAGGGTAAAAGCTCAAAAGCTTTGGCTGCTTGTGTTGCTTGCTCACTGCTACTATGTCATAAAACACAAGATCAGCTACGTTTTAGGGAGCATTTTTTTTGTCCAGCTCTGGGGCTGTGTGGAAGGTTGAAGCAGCTCCCCAAAGTATTTAGAATCATAGAATCATTAAGGCTGGAAAAGAACTCTAAGATCATTGAGTCGAACCGTCAACCCAACACCACCATGCCCACTAAACCATGTCCCTAAGCGCCTCATCTACACGCCTTTTAAATACTTCCAGGGATGGYGACTCCACCACTTCCCTGGGAAGCCTGTTCCAATGTTTAACCACTCTTTCAGTAAAGAAATTTTTCCTAATGTCCACTCTAAACCTCCCCTGGCGCAACTTGAGGACATTTCCTCTCGTCCTATCATTTATGTTGCTATGTAGCTATACACCTATAGGCATATAGCCTATGTAGTTAACCAAGTAGAAAACAATAATGCTTCAGTATGGAGCTGCTCTTCTATGCAGAGGCTGGTGGGTGGATTTTGTAAGTTACTCTTAATTCATAAGGTTAGGTGGTGTCTAACTAGGAAAAATTGGTCTAACAAGCAAGAGTTCCCTGTGTCCATGCAGAAAGATGTGTTCACAGTAACTATACAAATCAAAGCATCGCATACTCCTGATATGAAAAATGCTGCAACTCATCTGAAAAGTGCAAGCTGCCATTATGGCCCATGGAGTCCAAGAGAGTTAGTATGTGAAAGTAACTACATGGAGGTAAGTACTGGAAGTACAAATGGGAAGGTACTTAAAATAAGATAAGAAGGTAAATACTCAAAGATGCTTTCTTTGGAAGCTTTTTAGATGCTGGGAATGTGTATTGGAAATGGAATTTGAATGCCCCACCATGAACAGCTCACTAGTGAATGCACAGGATGCATCTTGAGCTTAGCGATACATTTATATTATGCTTATATAGCTTACTAGCCAGCATTAATAGCCAATAAAGTTGTGAAATAGTATTCAAAAGGTTGAGCTAATGGATTGAACTCACTGAATGTTGCCTCAAAAATCTCATTTGAGATGATAATAGAAATGTATACTTTCTGAAGGAAGCTTCCCTACTGAATTTGCTGGGGAGAAGAGAGTGTGTGAGGGGGGAAAGGACTCCACTTTGAAGAGGATATGGGCTTTAACTGGAAGTAGAAAGGGGAAGATACACTAAAAATAAAAAGAACCTGAAATCAAGTGGACTACAGATAATGCACCATGCATGATGGCATTTTATGCTTTTTTTTTTAACTTGAAGGGGGTGGGAACCTTCCTTTAGGAAATGCTAGTCTCCCTTCTCAATCCTATACTGTTCTGAAAGTATTGAAAAAGACTTACAGGGTGTTGGAGACAAGTAAACAAGTCCCACCAGCAAACCCCTTACAGATTCTTTTTCCCTTCAGGTTTCTGTCAGGAGGGAGGTTCCACAGACTGTAAAAGACTTCATTCAAGATGAACCTGAGGACTGGACTCTTGCCTTTCCAGAGGTAAAGCTACAGGTTTTCTTCCTAGTAAAAGCTAGTGCTACTTCTGGCACAACCTCCTTCTATTCTATGTCTGCACAGTATAATACAATGGCCTTTCAAAAACCACGTGAGTAGGAAGGGCAGAACGTCTGTATCAAGTGGTTTTAGCGTAGAGATTTTATACGTTAGAAATACAGACAGCTGTAGGCCATGTCTCCAAGGAAGAAACAGAAACTGATTTCTCAAAGAGCCTAGAAATCAAGTCTTCCCCAGGCAAGAGACTGTGCAACAAAAACTGTCTCTAAGACCTCATGGCCCAGGACTGAACTGTGGTGGATAGGCTTTCTTCTTCTTTGACCCTATATTTGCAATGCAGCAGTGCAGTTAATCTCCAAAGCTCTTAATATGAAAAGTTTTCTGTATGTGAGAGGCTGAGCAGGGGAAGGCTGAAGCAGTATCACACTAGCAGTATTTAGAATAAGGCAACAAAACTGCTGGGCAATATTTATTCAATACAATAAATTGTTCAATGTAGTAAATAAGAAGTTACTTTGAACAGAATGTTTAAACTGCTAATGAATTTCTCTGGGTAGGCAAAAGCAGGAGAAGCCTCAATATGGCAAATAGTGTTTCATCAGCCAGAAGAAAAAAAGGCTCTGCTTGTGAGCGATGCTTGGAGTGCAGGCTATGGACTCAACACCACAGGCACCAGGGTTCTGCTGCGAATACCATACACCGCTGTGCAAATTCAGCTGGTCGAGGTTGGTATGCTCATTCTGGCCCAGCAAGCTGCCAGGATGTGTAGGTCTAACCAGATTTCTTCCTACAGGCTCAGGGAATTACCTTTTCTGCAGTGAGATCAAGTACATTTTACAAACAGCGATGGATGATCCTGATGGTGGATACTGCTGTGGCGTGTCCTGTAGGTGAGAAATGCGGTACCTTACTCCAATGCTTAAATGTACAGGGACTGACTTACAACTAGAGTAATTAGCTGACAGCTTTCATATCTTGTCCCTAAGATGGTGTGGACTACACTAACAAAACAATCATCTGGACTGTTCCAAAATATATTCAACCGCTCTCTGCTGGAGCATCTAGCTTTAAGGATGTGCTTGTTGAAGCTGGTGTGGATCTACACAAACTCTCTGCCAAAGAAATGGCTTCCAGGAAATACGTTTTATTGAATGACTTAAATGCAATTACAATGAAGATACCAATAGGTGCAGAAGGTGGCTATTACAAGGTTAGTCATTTATGTTAGGTGGCAGGTAAAGTACTGTTTCTGTTCTTTTTCTTTTTTTCTGGGAAGGAATAATTCTTCATCCTGTTCCTTCCAAATGAAGGATGGGGGTGAGGGGAAAGAAAGGATATATTAAAAAATCCCAGAAGTCCTGACCAAAAACAGCTCTTGTAAGCACCACTTTGTGAAGAATTTCTTTTCTCACAAGCACAGATGGACAGAATTCTATACAGAACTATTGCTTTGTCTCCTTCCTCAGGTTAACGCAGAGCTTTCACCTTTTAGTCCTGATGTCTTACTCCTTGGAGACAGTCCTAGCTGGACTGTAAAGCATGAGTGGGTTCTGCCGTATTTTACACAGACTATTTAAGAGAATGGGGACAACCCATTTATCCACCAGACCATATGATATTGGGGTGGGCTGAGACTATACATCTAAACCTAGTCGCTGGGAGTGAACTGAATCTTGGGCAAATGTTGTAACAACTGAACTTTAAAGGAAGTTGCAGGAGGAGCCCTTTCACTGGTGAAAGTCCCAYGTTGCTTTGAAACTTGGGAGCAGGGGACAATTTTCAAAAGTAAGTCTCCTGAGTGTTCTGAGATAATCTTGAATTCTTAAGCAAAAATAGAGCCCATAATAGTGATACAGCAAGTGCCAATAATAGTGATATAGCAAGTGCCACTTAAGAGTTCATGATTCCTCAAAGGTGTTGCTTTTTCACAGACTTCTCTCCCAGTATAAAAGCAGGGCCACAGAGCTGAGAAGGACAATTGTTTGGAGCTGTAGCTCTAGCTGGACCTTGAGATGCTACAATGCAACTTTAACTTTAATGTAAAATCATATTATACTAAAGGGTGTTGACTTAATATTCTAGACTTCTGTGAGCAGTGGACAGCATGGGGCAAAATACAACATCAACCTGTTCCTGGAACATCAGTGGGAAGATAACAAATGGGGACTAACCAAACATACTATCATCAAGGAAATAGAAACACCATTTGAACAAGTAGAACTTGCTATAACCAACAGTAAGTAGCCTAACGTTGAATTTGCTGAAGGTTTTGGTACTGATAAGAGCTTATTGTTACTGTGTTCCTTTTCAGACTCAAATCTGCGTGCGAGGCTAATGAACGTGACAGTGGGAACGTTCCTGCCAGATGTGGAGCTTGTGAACTTGACTATTGAGGGCGCAACTGTTGCTGTACCTGAAGCTGTTCAGCATGGATATCTAACATATGAGATCAGATATTCTAATGGAAGCAAAGCCTATGTAATACAAGTCCCATTTGATGCACCAAGCATTAGGAAAGAGGTGTGTACTAAGACACTCCAGCGTACCATGGTATAGAAATGATGATATCATTTGGTGATTTTTATTTCTAAATATGATTTTCCTAGTACATGAGAGCGGACATGAGATCATACACCCTGAATGTCACACTTGCATTCATAACCCATCCAACAAGTGAGACCTTCGCTGTCCCAGTCATAACAGTGTCCACTGTTAAAGATGCAGGTAAACTAGTGGAACTTGAGCAAAACTGTGCCAACCTGGCTGTGACTAACCTGGCTGTGAACTCAGCTGTTAACTGAGCTTACTTCAGCCAGGGATACTGTCAGTCCTAAATAGCCCTATTAAACTCTGATGACAGCTAGCATGCTGGCTGACTCTTGACTGTTATTACAGTACTGCCCACAGCAAGAGGATTTTGTGATGGGAGGAACCTTCATCTCATTATCAGTCGTGGGAATGTGGACCAAAACTGGCTACCCTTCATCTCAGACTGGCACCTGACCTCAGAGGCTGCGCAGAAGTACAACTACAGCCTGAGGGACAATGGCACTCACTTGGCAATCTCTGTCCCTTTCCTTTTTTCCCATGTGAACTATGAGGTAAGGATGCTAGCATGTAGCAATTAAAAGGCATGCTCTAGCTGTGAGATATGACCTTCAAGGACATAGTGTATCATGTTCATAAAATAAAACTTCCCTTTGAGATAGGCTTCAAAGGGTTAATGGAGGACTATTTTCTGTCCTTGGAAGAACACTTTAACTTCCCTTGTTTAATACTGACAGAAGTAGTCAAGAAAAAAAACATTCTGCAAGTACTTTAAGGCTGAGCTATCTTTAATGGCAATTGTACATGCAATGGTGTTTGTATTGCACTCTATTGCAAAATGACTGAAAAAGCTCATTGTGTTGGCTTCTAGATTAAAAAAATATCTCCTGTGGATTTGACTTCGATCAAGCACCATTACCTTTGGCTTGTGATAACGCRCCCTCTTAGTTTTTGCATACTTTAGTTAAACAGTGTGTCTTTATTCTCTTGTTTAACCTGTGATTGTCATCTCCAGGACTTTCATACCTCTGGAATAAAGGCTTCACTCCACTTAACCTTGAAGGATGACATCACCTTGGCTACTAGGAGGGACTTCTCAATTTCCTGCAGATTTTCGCCTTCAGAGCTAATACGTAATAACATGTTGGGGGTTAGCTATTAATGCTCTTTGAGTTGCATAACTAAGTCACACAAGCCCATGCAGTCTGAAATGTTTCTAGAGTTGATACTTGTGTGATACCCTATCTGCCTGTCAGATTTCCTACAAAGTCATATGCTACAAGGCAAGTCAAATTACAGATTGGAGTGACTATTCTGTCCAGTACAGGAGAGGGGGAAGGAGGTGGGAAACTCTACTTCCCGTCACACTTCCAAAAGCATGAAGTTCTTAAAGGGGTTTTGGGGTTGGTTTGGGTTTTTTGTTTTGGGTGGGTTGGGTTTTTGTTTGGGTTATTTTGGAGCTTTTGAGGGGGGGGCTAGGGAGGGTCAGGTTATAAATTAGTCATTCTAAAGCTACTCATCTGGATTGAATGTGTTGAATATCTTGGCTAGAAAAAACCCTTTGGGAGGGGTGAGACCACCTGGGAGGAAAAAGGTGAGTAAAACCACAGACTTCACCCGTGTAGTGCACATTCTACTGGCAGTTAGCTTGAAGAAAAACAAGTGTTAGTACTGAAGAGAGTCTTGCCCAAAACTCAATCCTTATGAGCTGCCAAAACACTTGCTAGCAAATCCACACAGAGCCTCTTTGTTGTGCCAGGCTACAGAATAAAGGAGCTTGAGTCCTGATCAGTATGGAAAACTGTATTTTCTCTTTCAGAGTGCCTGCCCAATGGCACTGTGGTTATCACTGCAGTGAAATTGGTAGGAATTGCAGACCTGGACACCAGCCTGCTTGTGTTGAGGGACAGACAGTGCAAACCCACTCTAGTGACAGAGAAGACTGCAACCTTCAAGTTCAGTGTGAACACTTGTGGAACAAGTAGAAAGGTAAGGGCTTAGTCACGTGAAAGGTAAGGGCTTAGTCACGTGAAGTTTACTCTGCGTTGCGGTAGGGTTATTACTAGAACTGGCAGAGATTCAGAGTTGAGCAGAAGCTGCAAGAAGGTCATAGCTGACTTTTTGATAAGTAGTATGTCTATACTCCTTTTCTGAGGATACTAAATTCAGTTGGGTAGAAGTTCTTATTTGGTAAAAACAGTTTTCAAGGCCAGAGGTGCTTTCTGAAACTAGCCTTCAGTTTGACACCTCCAAATTGTTTAGTAATGGAGTTGAATGTGAGTTTACAYTGTTGATATATACTTACATGCTTTKCAAAAGCTGGTAAGGTGTTGCTAATGACTACCTGGCCCAGGACTAGAGTTGGTCCTGTTCCTGCCACCTGCGTACTGCATAAATAGAAAACAGACAAAATAACAAAGGATCAGATCATGCTCAAATTCAGGTCACCACAAAAGCAGCTTAATTCTGCAAGTGTTGCATCTTATGCTAGACACTGATTCTGTCAACAGGAACAACTGATCTCTTAGGCCCAGTGCACTCCTTTCTGGGGTGTCAGGTCATGTTCAAGGTATTGTTAGCTAATAATCTGTTCCTTCTTGACTATGGCATAGCTGTCAGCTGTAGTCAGCTTTAGTTCAGTAGGCATAGGGCTGTTGGCTGGTAATTTCTGGCCATTCCTAAGAATACTGTGCTCAGGACAATCTGCCAGTCAAGTGAAGGGATGTGGATATTGTGTCAAAACCAAAGTAAACTCTAATGTAACTGCCCTGTTTGTAATGTTGTGTATCTTTCAGTTCAATAGCACAACTATGACATATGAAAACGATGTACTCTATTTCAGACCTGGCAATGACACACCAGTACACCAGTAAGTGTCATTCCCCAGAATAAAGTTGTCCAAAGTATTTTGGTTTCTAAAATCTAATGTTAAACCTTTTCCCTCAGACTGAAATTTGTATGCTCGTATGCAATCAAGCAGACTGTTGATGTCCAATATGAATCCAAGAACCCACCACCGAGTATTAAGCCAGGGTTTGGCTCTCTTGCTCTTTCATTGAAGCTTTTCAAAGGTAACATTTATGATTAGACTTCACAGAATGGTTGAGGTGGGAAGGGACGTCTGAAGGTCATCTTGTCCAACCCCTCTGCTCAAGTAGGGCCACCTAGAGCAAGTTGTCCAGGACCACATCCAGATGACTTTTGAATATCTCCAAGGATGAAGTGGAAACCTCTTTAAGGCCTCTAACAGAGGTTTTCCATTCCAGAATGCAATACAGATGGTCACGTATCTATAATGGATCAGACAGACACTTGTGTCATCACTAACATCATCACATGCTTGGTCTGGGCATGCTAAAAGTTTTGTGTAATGTGTGTGTGATATCAGCTTCTCTCCCCTATCAACTCCCTCAGAGTTGCTAAGCAGAGTTAGCACTGACCGAAATAATTGTGACCTGTGTCAGAGAAGGAAACTACATGTAACACTGCTGTAAAATGGTAACTACACTGGCAGAAAGGGCTAACTGAAGCCTGAACCAAACCCTCACCCTGACTGGAGTGGTGCTGATGCATGTTTATAATTTTTTTTTTGGTATCTTTCTAGAGACAGTTTTGAATGAGCATCTGACTCAATGGGTTTTTGCATAAGGAGGAATGGCTCTCTTCTGAACTCTCAGAGCCGAGGAATACAGTTCGGATCTTTACTTTTGTTACCAGTTCTTATTCTTCTACCATTCTATCCTCATTTGCTGACATCCATATGCTCTCCCAGATTTTATCATTACTGTGCCAGAGTAAATGATGGTGGAAAGAAGAGTGAAGCAGAGTTCATGAATAATTATTCTGCAAAAACGAAACTAACATCAATACTTTCTTCTAGAGAAATCCTATTCAGACCCCTATCAGGAATTGGAATATCCTGTGGTAAAATACCTGAGGGAGGCACTGTATTTTGAAGTTGAACTGCTCCAGCCTGAAGATGCGAGACTGGAACTAAACCTGGATGACTGTTGGGCTACAAACTCCCAAAGCCAGGACAGCCTTCCGCAGTGGCCCATCCTTATAAATGGGTAAGGAGGGCTTCCCTCCTGTATTTGGTAACTGTTCAGCACAAAGCCCCTAACCTTAGCTGGGAGGAAAGGGGAAGAGGACAGAAATCAGCTTGGATGCATTGTTTTCTCCTGAATGTGCAATTGCTGCTAGGCTGTGGAGTGCATGTCGGTGTCAGCACAGTGGCTATGCCTTCTGGTGGCAGCGGGTCATAAGGGTGGCCAGAAGTGCTTCTAGCTAACAGCTTGCAGCTGGAAAGAAAGAACAAGAAGCAACCCTGACTGTGGCCAAAGGCAGGGACCATGAACGGGGGAGGGTCTAGCCATACCCCTATGGCTAGAAGAAAACAGAGAGGGAAGTTCCTCCATAGTCCATCTCCTTGACTTGTTTAAAGATCCGGTTGAAGTGATGAAGGTTTAAATTAAATATGTTGTCTTTCACTTTCCCAAAAAGGTGTGAAAACAGCGAAGACTCTTACAGAACAGTCTTCCATGAAGTTACCTATAGTCTCAGAGTAAAATTTCCTCAGCACCTAAAGAGATTTGAAGTGAGGATGTTCACCTTTGTACAAGGCACAACTCTGTTACAAGAGCAGGTGAGATGTCTCCCCGCTCTGTCATGTGCTGTCGGCAGTCCTGATATGTGAGCCTGGAGGAGTGCATGCAGCAAATGCTGTGTAAGATCTTAGCTGGCCAGGTGCAGCCTGGAGCTATTAGCCACCTCCTTGAAGGCATAACAGTATAAGAGTAGTAAATAAAGACTAGCCACTTAGCAGCGTTCAGTTCACCTCCTTTGGGGTCAGTACACATATCAGATCTTTGCCAAACAAGAATCCCCTACACATAATATAAATATTCTTGTCTTGTAGCTGTATTTCCACTGCAGTGTGGTGATCTGCAGCACTATGCAACAGCCTTCAGGCTTTCTTTGTCCAAGGACATGCAATCCTGGGAAACACAGACTTGGTAAGAAAACAGACACTTCTCAAGTCATTCCTGAATCTTTGCTCAGCAATATGGCACATGGTCTCAGGAGCTGTGTCTGATGACAGACTCCTAGTCCTAGTGTGTGCTGTACAGAAAATTAAAAGCCGAAATGTCTCGCTAGACCGCAGCGCAGAACCACATCCACGCGGGCAAGCGTCATCTGGAGCAGTGCTTCTTAGGAAGGAAAACGACTAGCAGAGGTTGGTGTCAATCTTAAATTACACTACTGAAATACCAAGCATACTGCTGTTGTAACATAACAGACTTCTGTATGTGTCTCTTCTCCCTGTAGGTGAATACACTGACTTTTGACAGAGACTAAGCAAGAACTATTTAGTTTTATGAAGTTGCAGTTAGGCGGCCTAAGCAAGCACAGCCTGCCCAGACTTACAAGTAAGGACATCTCAAAAGTGTCCACTGGGAAAACATATTGACGGTGTCTACTGAGAAAAGGGTCAGCTAACCAGTATGGATGTATCTTTGTCTTTAAGTTAAATTAGCGTGTTGCTCTCTTGTGCTCCTCTACAGTGTTGAACTCAGTCTTTCGTGTGACTTGCATCTGACCTAGTCTGCTCAGCTAACATGTCCAAACCTTATGTCTAGTCACTCTGCAGTTGGAAGCATCTGGTTTGGGGTAGGGGGAGGAAGGTGGCAACAGGTGTGAAGTCAATTGTAAATCACCTCGAGCTTTTTTAAAGCTTCGGTATGAACAAAGGATTGCAGGGAGCTTAATGTCAGTAAGAGAAAGTGTTTTTCGAAGCAAGATGGGGACGAACATACTTGATCCTGTGGTGGCTATTTACAGAAAAGCTGTAAACTGTGGATCTCGCAGGAGTGTTGTGGCTCTGCAATGTCAAGTTGCCTTCCCTAGTTGGGGGGAAATCACTCACTCAGGTAGCATCAGTGACTACTTAGCTGAGTAAGCTGTCAACCTAAAGAAAAAAAGCTTTTAGTGAAGACTTGTAGTAGTAATAACGCTAATGCATGAACTCTATCCACAAAGTGTTAAGGATTCTTCCTTACTAGAGAACATGACGCTTAGGAGCTCCTGTCAGATTATCCTGTCTTTTTTCTTTTTTCTTTTTTCTTTTTTCTTTTTTTTTTTTTTTTTTAATGGGAGGAAAATTTCTTGGTTTCTTCTTTGCATCTGAACAGTGATGTGAAAACAGTTCAGATTCAATATTGTATTTTCCTGTTCTAAGGAAAGCTATTGCTTAGCATGAATCATTATCCCTTAGGGCTAAAGATACAATAATAGGTGTCTGCTTTTTAACTTTATATTAAATAGAATTATACTGCAGGGAATTTCTGTGAAGGCTAACTTGAGCAAGAAACTATTTTGTAAATCTATTTGCACTTTGTGAAAAAGCACAGTGTCTAAAAGACTGTAGCTCTATTGCTACAATACCTGTACAGAGATCCCACTAAACAGTTTGTGCTATAATTACAAGCTCATGTTTGTAAGTCTTGTCTGTCTTCCAGGTGGCTGCTAAGCATATCTGTAGTAGATGTCTTTTACTGTCACTTCTGGAAAAATCTGTGCGGACTTCTTGATGAGGGAGATGTCAAGTCCCTAGCTGTGGATCAAGCTGTTTTCCAATAGGGGAGGCTACCATGCTAAAGGAGTCTTATTTTGTTACTCCTGTAGTAGCTGAAGACCAAAGCCATGGAGCTGTGATATTGAGGAATGAGATGTAAATATGTCAGCATGGGAATAAAAGGAAATGCAGAACATATAAGCCTGAGAGCAGACTTGACAGGTCAGTGACTTCGTGATTAGTGTTTTCCCCTACGTTGACCCAGTGGGTTAAGTTCTAGCTGTTCCTCAGTCTGCGGGCACAATCTATTGAGAAATCAAAGGACATACCTATAATATGCTGCCAGGGTTTTGCACCTAACGGAACACAAGTATGGGCACTTTAAGAGGTACGGTGGCTTCCCTGTGTGTCTTGCATCATGCTGACTGTCTCCCAAGAAATGAGACTGTTATGCAGTGTTTTCTCCAGATGGGTGAGTGGCAATCTATCTTTATCTGCCATGACAATGCTCTACCAGCACAGTGTGGACTGCCTTGGGTAGCCTGAGCCACCTTCTCCCCTCTTACAGCTGTGCAGGAGGGAAAAATGTAGCAACTAGGGACTGCTGTGAGAACCGAGCATGAGGCTGGGCAGCCTATTTCAGTACTGTTAACTCAGCCTCAGTTGTGGCTTCCTGCGTTTCTGATTCCTTTCTTCAAACCAAGCCTCGAGGACAACATCACTTAGGAATAGGAATTTGGTATTTACAATCTCATCTAAGGTACCTTCATTTCTTTTCATAAGATTAGTCAGTATCTTGAGATTCTTTATCTGTTGACAGGTATTTAAGAGTTGTCAAAAAGCAAGATGATGCCCAGGTAAACTGTGGCTCTACTCTTCAGCTCTTCTAAAAGCTCTGCTTAGTGCCATTTTGCAAAATGAAAAGTGTTAAGAGATAAGATGGTCCTTTACCTTTTTTATATGTTGGAAAATTCAAGGAGATTCCCCTCCATGGTTAGACTAGGATTTATATAAAACTCCTTGACAGATTTTTCCAACAGCATGCAAGACACAAAAAATCCATTTGAATATCAGTAAAATCTTTTACAGATATGGCAGTAATACCCTCTCCACCTCAGAGGTGTCTGTTTATACCAAAATTCAGGAACTTCCTTCCTGGTTTTATATATATATATATATATATTTATAAAAAATCCTCTTCAAGTGTTGAATCAACACCTCTTTGGCTTTTAAGTGGATATTTTATGACCACATGCTTTTCTCTCTGGTATTTGGGATGTTATTTTTATATCCCTGTTAACACAAGTTGAAAGGAGATCAATCTTCTTTGTTTATGCTTAATGTCTTCTGCAATTTCAACAGGTGAATGATAAAAGTCTAAGGGAAAAGAGAAGTCTGGTGTGATTTGTTTTTATAGGAAAATAGGAACAATGATAGAGGTGTACTGCAGACAGTTATTTCTACTTCAAATAAATGGTAGTAAGCCAGTGCTACAAGTAGCCTCGTTGTATCTGGTCACTGATAGAAACGCAGAGCTCTCATTTTTATTGTAGTCTATATTCAATGATATGGCTAATATTTCAAAACTATGTACTACTTTGGTGATTTAAAACAGCAACAACTTACAATTAATACTGAAAATTTAAGAAAATTCACATTTACATTTTCTAGCCCAACTAATTTTCTCTTTTGGTATATTGCTTTGCTTTTTTATTTTAAATCTCAATGTCTTTAGTAAAAGAGTAAATGCTATGCACATATATCCAGAGGAAAATATGTTCTGACAATGATCTAATGATTGGGGAAGCTTTGGTTCAAGTTTTGGCTTCTGCCACAAGTCTATTTGAGTCTTCAGTTAGTCACTCCCATATAAATGCTCTTTCCATTTGTGTGTGTGAGTCCAGAAACGCCTAAACACAGTGCTAGCTAGATTCCCAAATCCCAGACAGGTACATGCTTTGAAAGAAATTCTTTAAAGCAGAAGAAAGCTGAATCAGTCTCCTTACAGTACTTGGTGTACTGATAAAAGAGCAAACCTAGGCTCATGTTGCTGTGTAAAGAAGCAAAAAGTTGGGGGCTTGATCAGGGAGGAGGGTCAGATGGACCCAAATTCTATAGCTCATTAAAAACAAGCTGCTTTATTGGGAGCTGGGATTTCTCTCCACAACCGAGTTTCCCATCTGTTAAATGCAATAATAGCATTTGTGGTTGTATGGCAAATAAGTTGGGGAATAAAAGTCAGATACTGGCTCCTTAGAAGCTGGGGTGCATGTATATTGTTGTGGACTGTTTTTTGGGTTTTTTCTTTTCTTTTTTTTTTATTTTTAGCTACTGCCATGCAGAGCTGGAGCGATGGCCCCTGGCATCCCTAGGCAGAGGGGCTGTGGAGCTGCGGCAGCTGCCAGATAAGCAGCTCCCCCCAAGGAACTGGCTGAAGCCCTTTARCAGGAGGCCTTCTTCCCCCCAAGCACACCTATGTGCAGCCCAAATGTGTAACCATAAAACCTCTTGGCACCTACGTGGTGCTCCTCAGAGTAGAATTTCAAAGCACYGTGTGTGTGTGGGCGGGTGGCCCCGGGCTCCCCTCTGCTTTGGGGGTGGGGGGTGAGCTCTGCTGCTCACAGAGCCAGGGCTTGCCTGGGGAGCTTCTTCCACGTGTGATCCTTTAACCACTGGAGAATATTCTCTCTGAGGTACTTGCTCTTCCCACCAAGAGGGAACTTGACCTCCTTGCCATCTTCAGGGTGTTTCTCTAGGTATTACTGCTGCTGTCAGGCAATGCATTGCTGCACCCTTTTTATAGGGTGGGCAGAGAAGTTGTCACTCTCCTGAATTCAGCTGGAAAGCCTGTCCTGGAGAGAGGAGCTGTATGAGTCTTCTGAATCCTGGGCTAATACCCTACCTACTAGGCTTCCTCCATCCCATTGGTGTGCCTTCTGCTAAATAAAGCAGCTTCATCTACTTTCAGCTGCACCACAACAGCCTCTGGTCTCTGAGGTATGAGAAGAAACCCAGAGCCTATTCTCACAGTGTTGATAGCAGCACCAACTCTTTCCAGCAGCACCAACTGCCTGGCTGATGGCACTAAAGGAGTTAACTTGTATAATATCCATTACATGTAACTGCCTACTCTGCCCTGCCTTATTCTTCTCTAATAAAAGGGTTAGGATGGCTGTGGGGCAAAAGTCCCTCTTTTCTCTGGCTTCTGAAACCTTAAGCACTCTGTCTCTGTGACTGCACCTGGTCCCCGCCTCTGCAATTCACCCAGAGCAGAGGCAAGGGTGCAGCTCTGAATGTGAAGAGCTGCTCAGGAAAGCATCTTGTGGGGTCCAGCCATCTCGCCTATGATTTGGTGCCCCTCACTCATCTTTTCTCTTGCCTTCAGCCTGTTTCACTGCACTGCTCTCCAGTGTCTTTGGGCAGGGAGAGCATATGCACAGTCTGGGCTGTTTCTCTCTGGCTCAATGCAAAGTGTGGTGGGTTTTTTTGGGTGTTTTTTGTTTGTTTTTTTAATGTCTGGGAGCACTTGTTTAAAAGGCGAAATATCTATTTGTAGTGTGCAGCAACTGACTCTTGGAGCAGCAGGATGGTGTAATCATCTCATCAGTAAACTGAGACTGAAGGACCAGGAGTTCAACCAAATTGCCAGGTTTATCTCAAGGCTTTTCCTGAGATTCTAAAATCTGTTTCAGTTAATTTCTGTAGGAGATCTTACAATGTTCTTCATCCCTTTTCTCTTTAGTATTTGAGCACTTATCTGCTGCCCTTTCAGCTTTATGACTAGTATCACTCATGAARTATGATTTCATGTACCAATTTCTTGTATGAGAAACTGTGAATGCAGTAGAAAACTATGTTTTTTGTGGTGGTGGTTTCTTCTTTAGTACGCATGTTCTGCTCTCCATGTTAGTAAGGAAGTTCAATGATATGCTAACCTGGAAAAGGGAGAGCTCTTGGGGCCAGAAGAGTTCATTTCATTGTCTGGGACTAAGCCCAGTTCACCCTCCTGTATCTCTTTTTTTTAGCATGGTAAACAACTCTATCCCTTGGGCAGAATGTAATTTAATACTTCAGCCATGGGCTTCCAGTGATTGTTGAGCTGCTACTTTAGCTTTATTTCCATGTAGATTTTTAACATATTGTGTTGAGAGAAGATTCTTGTATGTGAAAGATGTCCTCTACTTCTGTGACTTGTGCAACTTTTTCAGACTGAGGTTCCACTTTTTCGCTTCTGTTCTATGGATTACTGTGGTGTTGCTGTTGGAATTCAGTATAGCTTTACGGACCTTACGTACAGTCCTGGAGGCTAGATCTCATACCCTTAAGCGGGGAACTTAACTTGGTCTCTTTCACGTCAAATATCCTAACTTCCTGGGGGTAAAGGAAAGAGAAAAGAGGAGGAACCTTGCCTGTATTCCATTTTATTGAAAAATAAAAAAAATCCAACATTTAGTAGCTGCAGGGCTTGTACCCTCATGAATATAATAATTTAGACTATTTCCTCTGGATCACTGAAATGTCTGTGCCAAGGGGAAGAATTACAAAAGGAGTGGTTTATAGAGATGCTCTATGTCAGGCAGAGCAAGAATTCATTTCTTTCAGGGAGGGGAGAAACAAACCTGGCAGATCCTTGGAGATCCCAATCCCAGGCAGGTACTGAACCTACCTCTGCCTCCTACTCATACACCTCAGTCACCTTTCCACTGTCTCACATGCAGGTGCAAGGAGACATCCCCTGAAAGGGGATCAAACAAATTAAACAGTGCAAGAGTACAACTATTCTAGTAAACTAACCCCTCCTTGGACATGGGCTTTGGTCCTATTGCAGCACAGGGAGTGATTTAGGACAGACCAAGGCCTGTTCCCTAAGGTCAGCTTAGATGCAACCATCTTGTGCTGGATCTCAAAGTATTTAAAAGTATGGCAGCGACCACCGGCCTTCTGCAGCTAGAGAGTGGGCATAGGCAAGGTCTAGTGCACTGGCACAGAAGCAGTAAAGTGTCCTGAAACTCAAAGCCTTGCCTTTGTGGTTACTTAGAGCTGTTGTTCCACCTTGGACTTGCAAGGAGACAGAGGAACTCTACRGGCACCTAACAAGCTATAGCCCAGCATGTTCAGGGCCTTCACCTGCCACTTTGGGGTGGTGGTAAATGCTGACCCTGAGCCACTTCTCAAATCTGCAGGGTACCTCCTACTGTGACATTCTTTCTGCATACAGCATTACTTAGCTTTGCCTATGAGCAGCAGCCTTCTGAAACCATTAGCTATCAGTATCTTCATTTGTACATGGGTAAACTGAGGCAGCAATGCTGGATGGCCAGCCAAGTTCATAGGTAAACTGGCAATAAAAGTYGATCCTTCCAACTCCTTGTTCCTCTGCTTTAACCGTGACCCTATATGTTTCCTTAGCTAAAGAGCTGAAAAGCATAGTCATTACCTGTAGTTTCAGGTGTGGAAGATTTAAGGAATGAGGTTAAAAGTCTTCCCAGTCTACCAAACCAGTATACTTGTGAATGATGATGGTCTTTAATCAACATCACGGAATGACAGGACTATCTTCCTGTGCATCTGCTAGTGGTTTGCCAGCGCTAGTGAGCGGGTACTCCTTTACAGTGACAATGAGAATCTTTGAGAAAAGACTCAGGATCAAGCTTAGTTGTGGTTCTGTGCAAGATCCCATGGGCAATGTGCAGTTTCACTCCCCTGAACATCATGAGGACCAAATCCAAAATATAATCCAGACTGACCTTGTCTATGAGGCTCTTTAACTGCTCAAATCTGGTCCAGTTGCACAGGCTCATACTGAGGAATGCTAAACTGACATTAGTGCTGCCATCCCGTATATGCACGCAATTTTCTCTAGTTTGACAATTTTATAGGGCTTTAAAAAATGATTCTACTTATATTCTTGCTGAAACCCTAAAGCTTATGAGAAATCTAACATGGGTTAAAACAAAACAGAAGCACATGGGATATGCTTAAATGTGGTTACATCTTGAGTGACTGTGCTACCTGCATAAATTTGAATGTAGCTGTTTTTTTGAGACACTGATGGATTTCATGCTGATTGCTCCAATATGGATATACCATGTGAGAAGAGCACTGAGTTAGCTTAGGCTGAGCCTTGGAGAAAAAAAATGTAGAAGGGCAATTGTATTTCCTTCCAAATAAACAAAAAGAGGGAAAGAAGAAAGAAAAAAAAAAAAGGAAAAAAAAAAAAAAAAAAGAGAAGGCTGCAATAAAGTTTTAGCTTTGTGGTGCTCTGCTAGAGGATGTATCCACAAACCTAAACCATCTGCCCCVCACAGATATGCTGATCTATCCATCCTGGTGAGACAAGCTTGTTACCTCCTGGCTCCTGCTCTCTCCATGCCTTACATCTCCCCGTGGAGAAAAGGTTAATCATCTCACTTAATTAGCTCCACACAACTCGGCCCTGGGTTTTGCTCCTCTGTGCGCATTGCTGGCCTCAGCACAGCCAAGTCTTATGAATCAGTCTGCAATGAGATTTACAAAGCAACTCATATTTTTGGGTGGTGTGGTGAGAGCTGTGTGATATGTGTCAGATGAAAGTCAAAGTAATGAAGGATTAAGACTATATCCTCATTTGTTTGGTTTTTGGAGGGTTTCGTGTGTGTGTTTCACAGGACTGTTACTGGCTGTAGGAAACAGCTGATCTGACAGCTTTTAATGAGGAGACATTATGGTTACTAGAGCCCTCCTAGGTTTCAGTACACCTTGAGGATAAAACTTTGCATCGTTCTGATACCTGAATCAATTTATTTCATGTCAGAGACAAGGAAGAGAAGGAAGATAACTCAGCCTAATCTTATTTGTTCTAGCAATCTGATGTAAAAATGTCTTCCATAATTTATCAAGCATTGAAGCAACGGGGTTTTATACATTAAATACAGAAATATTATACGTTTCTGTATATATTAATGAAGTAGATAGGATTTAACAGCAATTTACCTACACAAAATGTCAGTTTGCTTATATTTCATTTCCAATATTTARCAGTCATTGTTAGATTTTACTTATCTATCAATCAGATATATAATACAAGATACAGACTATGACACTGATATTTATTTGTTTATGAGCAAAGATGTTCTCACTATTACTTAGTTTCTTGATTTTTAGGTACAGTGGAAACGTGGATAAATAGACAATACTTGAACTAACTATACATGTCCTTCCTCATCCTAATATTTAAAGTGCCTACAAATCAATACATTTAGTATTCCTATAGTGTTGTTGTCATTTACTTTTTTAAAATTCAGTTTAAAACCTATGGATTTACTATTGTCCTTATAAAACAGAAGATCAGTCAGAACAGTGATACGTAAATCCTAGGAAGATAAGTTGGCTTTTTTTTTTTTTACTTTTGTATCAGACTAGGTTTAAGATTTCTCAGAAGCTTATTATTTAAAAAAAAAAGACATAAAAAAAGTAAAAAGCGAGACTTCTGTCTCAGCAACCTGCACCTCAGGTTTTTAGGTAATCCTACATCACCTTCCAGCATCGCATCCTACGTACAACGGCAGCCCTCGCTCTCCCTCCCTCTTGCTCTGTCCTCCTCTCGCACCCCGCGCCACCGTACTCTGGCGAGGAAGAAATTTTGCTGCTTTTTTGTTTGTAAAGACCCTGAGCATGCCGGGGTGGGTGCTCCAGGTGGGGTCTACACCCGCTTGACGCTGTTGAGGAGCTCCGTCAGTTCGCTGATGTACTTGATGGTGTACTTCAGGGTTTGTATTTTGGTGAGGGGCTGTCCCCTCTGGCTGTAGACGGGGGGCAGGTAGTTGCGCAGCGTGTGGAGCGCGTCGGCCAGGGTCCTCATCCGCAGCTTCTCCCTCTCGCTGGCCTTCCTCCTGCGCTGGGCGGACATCCGCACCTTGGTGCCCTTGGGCAGCCGAGCCTGCCCGGGGCTGGGCAGGTAGGCGGGGGGGAAGTCCACCAGGCTGTAGCCCACCAGGCTGCCGCCGCCGCTGCCGTAGGGGGTCTCCGCCGCTGCTGGGCAAGGGGACGAGGAGTAGGATTCAAAGGAGGGCGTCGGGGATAAGCTGTGTGGAGACGAGATGGGGTGCAGCTCAAAAGCCCCAGCGGTGCTTTTCCAGTCCCAGGATGATAAGCAGACGGAGTGCTCCGAACCCAAAGCGTCTTCCATGTTTATCAACGTCTCATGCAATTTGTCCATGCTGGAGGAGCGCTCGGGAGAAGCAATGCCCTCTGCCCGCCAGCAAAGGCTGGAGCCGCCGGCTGCCGAGACCTTTTTATGATGGAGGGAGGAAAGTGACAGAGTGGGAACGCGGGTTTGGCGAGAGGAGTTCAAAGGAGCACCACAAGTGCTAAGATGGAAAATGAACTCCTGATGTGCTAGTTTCTTCTCAGTGATAATTATCAACCTTCAGCTAAAAAGCCTTTAAGCTAACAGGCAACAGCGAGAAAGGAGGAAAAAAAGATTATCTTCTTGCAACTAAACCAATTAAGGCTGCGCATCTCCGTGTAGTGTTGCACTGGGGGGATAAATGGTGAGAGGGGAAAAAGAAAATTAACAATTTTACAAAACAATTTACAGCTGTAGAATTTAAAGATAATGACTGCTAACGCAAATCCTGAATTTAAGCCACTGAGCCCTGATTTCTGTGTAACTGTTTGAAGGTGATGGCACTACAGCAGTGATGATTTGATCCGTGCTGAGTGCTGCTGAAGTAGTCTTTCATTATCTGCATCTTAATTGTGAAAGTCAAAGATGGTTTGTTTGGATTTGTGTGTGTTATGACTCTGAGGATTTCTCTTCTCATGAGATTGCAACTTCTCTCTGGATCACTTTGGTTTTCAACAGGAGAAAGGAGGAAAGAACAGCAACGCATTCCCTGCACTCTGTAGATTCATTTGCTATTTTAAATCACGACTGGGAAATCAAAAAGAGGAGATATGTAATTGTAACCACAGTCAAAGTCCCATTTAAAAAAAGAAATAGGAAAATGTAATTTAAAAAAAATAAAATAAACAGTGTATAAACTTTGGGCCCAGACAAGTGTTTTACATAGAAATTTAATTCAAAGTAATAGACAGATTAAACGTGTAAGAGAAGACTAGAAGCTACTTCTGTAAAATTTTCTACCTCTAGGAATCCATTCTTCTGCCAAAAAAAACTTTTTCCAGCCCTGACTCAACACAACAGTGAAGTTATATGTTAGGCAGTTCAAGTGAAAATGTATATCCTATAAATTAATAGCATTAATAATGAGCACTTTTCATCTCTAGGCTTCAGAACAGCTTACAGTGATGATTAATGATCTCTATTACTCTGGGGAAATGGGTAAGCAGAGGCAAGGAGTAACTTGCCCAAAATCACACAGCAAATCATTAGGAGAGCCAGGAAAACTGTCCAAAACGACTGAGCTCTGCAGCTCTACTGAGCAGCTYGGCTGCCAGCCATGACTTTGCATCTGCCCATAATGGAAGCAAAATACAATATATAATGAAAAGAAGGGGTGAAAGAGTGCCAACCTGGAGGAAAAAGAAAAGTAGGATTTGTTTTAGAGACTTCTTCTGCGTAACGATCTCTATGTGCACCATAATCYATGCCGACAAAAGCGGGGAATGCCTCTGGACGGCACATAGCCRAAGCGAGCTGAGGCTTTCTGGGATACACCATTTCTTTTTGATTGTGAAATCCTCACTACAACCACTCAGAAAAAAACCCAATCCAATACTCGTTGTAGTCATTAGGAAGGCTTTTGTGAATTTTTATGAGTTTGGGATCAAAACGTTGGGGAGCAGCTTGTGGGAGACTTACTGATTTTATGATGAGATGAGTAAGAAAGAACCAAAAAGTGAAGGATTTTAGCATTTCATTGACATGATGATATCTACCCCACGCAGAAACTCGGGGCACAGCTTACCATGATCAGGATTGCTTTGGGTTTTATGGTTACCCGGTCGTATTCTGAGCTCTCCTTTACTCCTTCTTCAAGGAAAATGAGCTGAAACAGTCCTAAGAATCACAAATGCCTGCTACAAATTAAAATTAAGACAAGATGAATGACAGGTATTTTCTGTGACTTCAGTGAACTGAGTGAGTTTTATTGAGCACCAAGATAATGGTCGCAAGGCCACAAGTCAGACATAAGGTCAAATTTAGCATAAATAGGGAACTCGTTTTTGTCCCGGTTAAAATCTCTCTCCCRCTCTTTTTCTCTTTTCCTCTGCGTATTTGTGTTTATAGTGTCTTTTCCACTTGATATGTCCCCTGCTTGTATTTTATGTCTTTCCCCTTTTTGGTAAACACAACAATTAAAAGTCTACAAATGGACAAAAATCAGGAGGGGGAGGTGGAAGAGGAGGAACTCCTGGGTGCCAAGAAAAAGGAGCTTGCAAATATATGTGTGTATATGTATATATATAAATATATTAAAAATACATATATATAGCATATGTATTTAAACTGTTCTACTCAGCAGCTTTGATTTTGGAAAAAAAAATTAATTAAATGCAGTGAAATTCAGAAGCAAAAAYTTCAACAAGTCACTTGTTTGCTGACTATAAACAATGCATGTTACCAGTTAATTTATACCCCTAATCTATGGGTAAATCATAGAAAACGTTGCTCAAACACCAAGGGAGAAAAGATTTTGCGCATGTCCAAGATGCCATTGCTGTAAATGACAGGTGTACACAGTCAGATTTCATCTCTGTGTTCTCATATATAGGAATTGGGATGAGATTAGGCAGGGAAGAGTAATGCAAATTATAGCAATAGCTATATCTTTTCTTACATCTTACGGGTAAATGTTTAGAGTGACTAAGGCAGGATATTAGAGTATGTGGACAACTGCTCTGGTTGCATGAAAAATCACTGGATCTTATAAGCTTATGCTCTTATAAACTGTTACACAGGCAAGAAAAAATTACAGGCTTCTCTATAAATAATACAGGGCTAATGCTCATACTTGAAAACTGCCTTGCAGTTGTGCATCCTGTTTTATTACCATCGTGCTCCCTGGTGCTATTTTAGCTTGGACCCAACTAATTATGATCCAGACATCACCTGACTGCTGTTCAGGGGATGCCGCCGAGGGCATAGGGGTGAGCAAAGGGTTTACCCATATGAAAGCAAGCTTTGCTTTAACACATGTCTTCAGAGCCAGAGAAGGGACTGTGACCCTGTTTGCTCTACTGGTAAAGACACAGCCAGAGGTTCAATTTTGAGAAATAACCACTCATTTCTACCCACAGCCCCCAGGTTCCCAAAATGTACTCACATGAAGCGTGCCTCCATTTTGGCCAAGTCAGGAAGCTGTGTAAGGTCTCTCTCCACGATCCCTGTAACATCCATAGCCTGCGTAAGTCAACAGAGTCTCACGGTATGTAGCTATTCTTGGATTAGTTAGTTTTGGATAGTGCTATGTTTCCACCTGCAAGTATGAGAATCCTCAGTTAGGAAATTATCTCGCAAAGTAGGGACAATTATAACGGGCAAAAATTACTGGAAATGGTAGAACAGTTCACAGTGTTGTTTTATGACAGGGCCTTAAAAAGTACCATACAGAGGAAGGCATGGCTACAGGCTGGTTTATTTTTCTACACCCTGTGACTGTTTGATGCTTTCTCACTGAAGAGCTAAGAAAAAGTGTAGTATTTCAGGTGGCACCTTCCTAGAAAGTAAAGCCATGGGGGGAAAAAAAAAAAAAAAGTGTTTGTAATCTTTATTTTATTCTACCTCTCACAAATTTTAGGAATTTGCTTTTTGTCTGTCAGTAATGTCAAAACATTGAAGGGTAGTGAGAGATGAGGCTAACACCAATGAAATATGAACTGACACTTGAAAAATGATAAAGCATTTTCTGCTTGACTGATAGTTTTGATTTTCATTTCAGTAATTTATTCTGTAATGTAAAGGCTAACATCTCAATCTTCATCTCCTTTAAAATGAAAGGTTCCCTGCTCGTATTTCTGAATTCATTACAGAAGGGAGGAGAAGCATGGATGCATGGAAGGAGCAAAAATTTTTCCATTTAAAAAAAAACCACCCATGGCATAGAAAATTTTTAGAGCTTCCATATGTGTCTGATTCAGGTTTTAAACTTAAAATAAGTTGTCCAGATAATCGCTGTCATCCACAAGTATGGTAGATAAATGCATTTTTTGTGTACAGTTATTAAAGGACTGATCTACATTTTTTTTCTAGAGTATATTTTCACCAAGCTGAGTTTGGTAGGAGAAACAGACTTGTAACAATAAGTAAAAAATCGTATCGGATGGGAAGAATGCAAGCTGAAATGGAGTAAACGTGGATAAATGTGTTTCAACAACACTAATCCCATAACTGTCAGCTTCCTTTATAATCAGGACAGAAGTCCAATCTTATTTTATTGACAAGAAGCAGATCATACTAATATCCTTGTAGAGCACTTGGACGATAAAGCCTCATCTTACAGTTTGTACCATGAAAAAATATGTCTCCCAAAAGCTTTTAAAGTCACTTTATCTCTTATTTAACAAGAGGTTTCCCAGTATTAGCTGCTACGCCGCCCACTCGCTGCAGAGGTGGCTGTTACCATCCTGCTTTACAGAGGCGCGGACGAGGAGTCAACCGCCCGTATATAAAATGTGGGGAGAGCAGCTGCGGGTCTCACTAACTTCAGCAGACGCAGTAGGTGTTCAACACTTCTGAAAAACAGTGTTGAACACCTCGGTTTATGCCCAAACTGGCAATAAAGGAAGGAAAGGATCCACCACATCTGTTATCCAGAGTAACATTAGCCACCAGAYGATGCTTCTCTCCTTTTTAAGGCTTTCCCTCAATTTGGATAGATGCATTTTTTAAAAATGAGTAGACTTTGCAGCTTTTTTTATACTTGTGGAAGATGGTTTAATCTGGGTCCAACCTCAACTGAAATAAATATGACTTCTAGGTAAGCAAGCTGGTCAACAAATAGAGACTTTTTTTTTTTTTTTTTGAGGTCAATATGCTAAAGAATACGGATGAACAGCCAGCTACAATTCCCACAGAGAAAGAAGTCAATAAGAGAACCAGGACTGATCCTGAGTCCAGCCCTATGAAAGGGAGCCCACAACCTTTACTACAATCAATGAAAACCATGTGTAAATTGGATTTCTAATTGTTATTACCACCTTTGGCCAAACAAACCCTGCGGCTAGCACGAGAAAACGTGGTTACTCATTTGTAGTAAGACCAGAAATAGACCAGTTCTAGTCCTGTTAAAAAAATCCTGCCTTAAGCGTTTCAACCCTTTAATTTTCTCAAGGGCGCAACTCCAAAATGCCAAACTAAGAGCCTGCTCATGGAGAAGAAATGGTCAAGTACCATTGATTTCACTGGGGCTTTGCATAGTGAAAGCCCCTCTCTGGCGTTGCCCTGGCAGGATCAGGACCTATCTATTTGCTTTACATCCTCAAATGTAAGTATTTGATCCTCCAAATAGTGGCAGTCTCCATCGACTGACAAGTGACATCAGCTCCGCAATTCATTTAAAACATCTGATCTCCAAGCAACTGGCTTCCCAGATGAAAAGGCCTACGTGTGGAATTTACACCTACCCACCTTTTAAGTAGGAAGTTTATTACCTAGTGGTTTTCAGCTGATATTTAGGAATGTCTTTTTAATACCCCTGTTAACAGAAGTTGAAAGGAGGTTCGACTATGTGGTTGGTCTTTAATGTCTACTGGCTACTTCAGCCAGAAGGAAAGGGCAAAGCTGCGGGAGGAAGGGGGGCCTAACAAGGTTTATTTTGCTCAGAAAATGAAAAGTAACAGATATTCTCAAAACAATAGAAGCTGGCTCGAGCTGGAGGAGAACTCCATTATCGTTTACTGCAGCATCATTGTATCAGCTTTCACATTTGGCTTCAAAAAATTTTGTCTGCTGTAGTGAAGTTGATGTATTTCAGTTTTTCATGGGAGAGGTGGAGGGTTACCTGTTGCAAATATTTCAAGATCATCAGCAATGCCTCCTTTTCTACCCAAAAGCATACGTTCAAATTTAATAAATCATAAAGCACAATATAGTTTATCTCCATGTGTTTCTTTTACTTTCTCCATGAACAGCTTGATGATTGCCTTTGCCATGTGTGATAGTGGTTTCACAGGGCGCTTTAAAAAACCGGGATAGCACCTAGGGGTGCCAGAGGAAGTTCAAGGTTTGTACTCTTGCTTTCCTGCTAGTACAATGGGCTTTTGTGCCCTGTGCTCTAAATGGTTCATTTTGCAGCATGGTGAATTTTCCAAAACTGGGTAAATCTTACAAGAAATTCCAATAGGCAGGAAAATTGCATTAAATCTCAGTTGTGACTATTTCTAGTCGAGCTGTGCAGCTGAAGCTGGGTGTTTGTGAAGGGAGCTATTTTTCAATTGCTGTGATTACATTTCAGCTCAGGCTGTTCCTTTTCATCCAGTGAACCTCCTCATCAGTATCTGCTCATTTCTTCCTCCCCCATGTCCTAGCACCGATGTGCAGAATTGCTGCGTGCTGCTAATAGAAACCATGTTTCATCTCAGTGCTAAATGAAGTTATGCTCTGGGCACAGCCTGCAGTTCAGTTTAATAATTATAAAATGGATCAATAGTCTGGGTGAGAGACAACATACAAGTGTTAGATTACAAATTTTATTTAGCTCCTACATATTTCACATTCTGAAATAAAGCGCTGTGTGTGCCTGTTCAARCCACCTTTCACAAGCATGTGGTTAACCCTCGGGTGAGGACAATTGATTTTAAACTGCAATCATAAATTTCTTGGCAAGTTGCTAAATCTTAATTTTAATCATATTCAGTCCCACAAAAAACAAGTCTGTCCTTCAGTCTACTGATGAACATGAATGGCATATTAAGTTTGGGKTTTTTTTTTTTTGCATTTGCTCTGAACGCTTCTATGAATTTTGCCTAACAAATTAAACTCAGTGTTATAACAGTCCCATGAATACATTTGAGTAAAATCAGTCCTATTTTTTTTACAGGTAAACTTTGCACATACAGATTATATGAAATGGGGGGAAGTGGTTAACATACTGGAGAGCAGAGCTGCCATTCAGAGGGACCTGGACAGGCTGGAGAAATGGTCCGGGAGCAGCCTTGGGGGGTGCAAGGAAAGCAAATGCAAACCCCTGCGCCGGGTGGGATAACCCCACGCAGCAGCGCAGGCTCAGGGCAGCTGGCCAGGAGGCAGCTTCTCAGAAAAAACGACCTGGGAAACCTGGTGGGTTGACAGACTGGAGGAAGTCCAGAGAAGGGTCACCAARCTGATGAGAGGGCTGGCGGACATCGCGTATGGAAAGAGGTCCAGAGAGGTGGGTCTGTCTAGCCTGGAGACGAGAAGGCTCAGGGGAGACCTCACTGCTGCCTGCAACTACCTGATGGCAGAGCGAAAAGGAGAGCAATCAAACCCTTTGCAGAGGTTCACAGTGGGAGAGACAACAAGCACATTAAGTTCTGAGTCTTACAAGCCTTTGACCTTTCAATGATTCATGATAGGTTTCTTGCTGTACTTCTGGTGATACAAGACACGGATATTTTTCCTGCCTGATTAGATTTTAGGACAGTTGTGTTTGGGTGATGAGGGCATGGTGCAGAGGACTCTATTCGCCACCACTGAAGACCCTGCTCCCTTTCCTTGCCTCATGATCAGCTTTTATTTTCCACCTCTTCTCAATTTTTCTACCTCTAGCTTGTCCCATTTATGACTAAACATTATTTCTTTTCCTCTTTTCTCTATCTTTTCTTTTCCTTTCTCTCTCTCTCTCTCTCTCTCTCTCTNTTTTTTTTTAAGGTTTCATCTATTTGATTTTCAGTCTCATTCTTTTTGGTGTTTCTTGACACTGACAGTAGAACGTGATGCCTTTTTTAACATCCCCTGCCCATATAAATCATACATCTCTGTTTACCTGCTCAGTTGCATGGATAAAGTTAACGTTAGAAGCAGGAAACTTTTAATTATCCACTTGAAACAGGTTTTTCAGGAAGTCCGAAGCACAGGTTATCAAATAAATAGTGACAGTAGTTATAGTTACGGTATATACTTACAGATAGGGGCTCGGTTAAGGTTGTAAAGTTGCAAGAAGTCATTTATTTAAGGGCACTGTTGTTTAGAAAACTCTTATATTATTTTCATTTCTATTTTTGAAACACATGAGAGAGCAAAAACCCTAAACTCTTACCAATAAAACTTATGTATGGGCCAGTAAGTCAAGCTTATAAATCTATTAGGTCAAAGGAAGTGAAGGTAAACCAAAGAGAAGGTAAAATGTAGAACTAGTGGGGAAAAGGGATTACTAATCAAACTCAGCTTGCCTTCACTCTGAGAGCCCATTTAACTGTATGCTGCCGGCCACCCTGTCACTCTGATGAGACACAGACATCTGGTTTGCACCCTGCCTAAGTTCCTGCTTAGTTAATGGTAATTGGGATGTGTAAAATCACTGTATGCATGAATAAGCAGGTAGATCTTACAACAGCAGGTATGCAAATCTTGAGGGCAGCTGGTCCTGGCTAAAATTCTGCTCTCTTAGGGTCCAGTTTGCTGCAAACCAGGGAGAACAGTAAAGCACTATCTGGAGAGGCAGCACAATCACACRGATGGAAATTCAGGTCATAAATGTCCTGTTCTCAGCCCTGCTACTGACCTGCATGATCATAGAGACCCCCATCTTCTGCTCCTGCTCCCCCACATCTCTCCCTGCCTTAGATACAGACTGTGTCAGGGGAGGGATTACCTCTCTGCAGAGATCTTCTATATGATGCCCACCACAGTGGTCAACTTAAAGCTTGTGACACTGTCCTCTTACAAAATACCGTATAAAATGGAGACAGGATCAGAAAACAATTAAGTCTAAATTCTCCAGGTAATACTGCTTTATACTGCTTTAAACCAGTTGAGCTCCCAGAGGAGTAATTTTCTAAAGTAAATACTGGCAAATGGGTTGTAGTCAAAAAAAAAAAAAAAAAAAAAAAAAAAAAAAAAAAAAAAAAAAAAAAAAAAAAAAAAAAGGGAAAAAGAGGGAAACTTAAAGTTCCATGACATTGACCTGCCCTGTCAGGCTGGGATGCACATTCATCAGTCTCTTGCTCTTATCTGATATCTGCCATTCTGTGGTGAGTTGAAAGCAAAGTAACACAGATGGATAGTGCTCTCTTTTGAAGAACAAAGTGTACCAGGAACTGAATTTTCAAGTACATTCAACGTGAAGTTAACTCTTAGATTGTAGGAGCAACTTTTAAAGGCAAGAGGAGGAGGAAAAAAAAAAAAAAAAAAGGACTCAAAAGGGCTATTGGGGATTCCCTATTAATGTGCATATAAAGTAAGCTAACATTTACATAGTCCCTGCTACTTTCAGTGTACTTCAGACAATGGCTAATCAATACTCATTACACAGCTTTAAAAAGGCTGAGTATTCCGGGGTGGTGAGCCGCATCCTCCCAAATACAATGTACAGCCTGAAGCCAGCTATTTGGCCAGACACCTCCATCCTTGGAGTTTTCCCGAGATCAGACAGGCTGTCCTCCTCCAAGGAACCTAGCAAGCCTTATCTTCTTTTAGAGGAAAAGCTCAATTTGGAGAAATATCATTTGCTCATGGCACAGGAAGGAATTTCATGCAGGCAATTTTTAATTAGTGAACCCAGCCTACCTTAGGAATCAAGTCTGAGTTGAGAGTGAAATGAGCCCCTGGCTCACTGACCTGGAATTAACCATTATGATCCAGCAAAGAAATCAGCTGATTATGTTAAATTTTAGACAATCATGAGGGACACACTAGTTCTGTTTCAAATATTCAGGTGTGTTTCCTCCTGAATCTTGTGACTCCCTACTTATTTTGGGGTCAAATAGTAAACACTAAGAACATCCTTTATATATCCTAGGTTACACACCTGATTTTGCTCACATACGCTCATGGTGCCAGTAACGCCCTGATTTTTTTTCAAGGCTTCCTGTTCCAGCCCGAAGACAGCTCTCCTGCCCAGAGAGTTAATTTCTTTTTTTTTTTAATAACAAAGCAAAAATTTAAATAATATTTAAGAGGTGGCTCCATGGCTGCCACAGTCTTTTCTCGAGTTCACTTGGTGTCAAAATTCTTGAAGTGTCCTACAGTGAGAAGTTCCCTTTCAACAATAAATTCAAACCTACAGAAGAAGCCAATCTTTATGGCTCGGTGGGCTTCACATCAGACTCCGTATTCCTTTAAAATCTTCCATGAGGATTTTCTCTAGCTTAAAAGAAACTCTAATAAAAGAAGTTCAAATATATTTTGTCTTGCGTTATATAAAGGCCACTCAMATTCAGCAATAGAATATTTTCTGGACACAAATTGTATAATTATTTTTTTCTAGTGTACATCTGCAGAGCGACTCTCAGAGCTACTTTTGCTCCTAGATCTTCCACGTGGTAAGACGTGCATGTAGGTGTCTGCCCAGGGGCACAAGCACTGGAGGGAAAAGATCAAAGGCCTATAAATGTGTCAAACTTTCAAATGCAAATCACCTGCCATAACGCTGCTGAGAACAAATCCTTCATTATCACCATTCTGTGAAAGGCTTAAATTAGCCTGAATTGGCTGAAAAGAACAAGAAAAAGAAAGCCATTTATCTTCCTGTGAGTTTTATTACCTTTAGATTTATTTGGCTAATGGTCCAATAGCCCACTAATCAGAACATCTGCATAACAAATTCTTCAAATGATCCATAAATAAAATATGTGATCACATAATGTTGCTACTAAAGTTAAACCGAGATCTGTGACAATAGGTTATTAAAAGAGTCCTTACAATAAGCCGCTGTTTTTAATTGCCAACCTATGAGCTACTGTGATTTATGTACTAACAATTATCAACTGGCTGCTTAGCTTGAATTACGTTTAGGGGAATTTTTTAATGTGCACTTCCTAAACTGTATGTTCTCCAGATAGATGCCATACTCATTCTTACTTTAGGCAGTCATTATTCTGAAAACATAATTACTTTCTCAAAAGGTACTATGTCTGGGGTTTTTTAGAGCTAGTTTTAGTGATGTAATAGAATATTTGATTGATTTAATTGACTAGAAGAGCAAGAGTTAAAGAAAATATTGCACTATACCTAATCCTTATTTAGAAGGGGAAATCCCAGCACTCTGTTCTGTTAAACGAACAACTGCAGAGAGGTTTTGTTAAGTGAGCTTTACTGGGATCTTTGAAAGAGGATAGCCTTGATCAGAAAGCTCTCAGTCAGGATGGACAAGGGGTTGTCTGAGGGGAGCTGACTGGGGACCCTGAGCTCAGCAAGCATCTTCAGAAGGTGTCCTTGGCCRACACCAAGGAGAGAGGTGAGACTCCCCAGAACATCTGTGCTGGTAACTTTTATCTGCACCAGGGACAGTTGGTACCTCGCTGGCTCTTCTGCTGGTCAAAGTTTTGTTATATTTCCCCTCTGAAACATTCGTCCCTCCACAGTCACCTACTTGGGTTATATTCCGAATTATATGATTGGTTAAACACAATATACAAACTAGGGTCTTTTCCCCAGGGGCAAGTAACAAGGTTATATGAGTTCATACAAGAAGGCTATACAAGGTTATATAGATACCTACACGGATGTCACACCATGAGGAGCCTACAGCTTGGAAAGCTTTTCCCCGTTCACTGTCATGTCAAAGCAGTTCCAGGTCTTGGGCTTCTGTGGTGAGACTGGCCTGGCAGTTGGAAGACGTTTATGATTGTGGATAGTAATTTTTTCTGTATCTCTAATTCATGGCCTCCCAGCACAAAATGTTTGTTTGTTTTTTTAATAAGAAAGAAAAAAAGAAAAAAAMCAAAACTTAAGTTGCTGGTATCTTACAAGATAAATATGCTATCACAAAGAAGTTGTTGCAAGATACACACCACTATTATTGGAAGGAATATAATTTTCTTGAAGGAATTTTTCAGCTCTGTGTACAAATTCAAACACTTCCAGTGCCAGAGCCACGTGCCCATTTTACACAGTTATAATCTTCAGATTATCAATGTAGGGAAAGGAATGTCCTCTCTCTGAGACCTCAGTGGTGGGCTATAGGTAACAGAACAAGCAAAGGACTAGTGGCTTTTTAAAAATTACTCGTGAAATCTGCTATGTTGCTATACGAAAATCAATTACCTATTATGGGATACCTTCCATCCCACCTTCCAAACCACTAACACCAGAGACTGCAACATGGATGGTACTGGATAAGGGTGTTTGTTTTTTTTTTTTAAATAGAATCAAACTTGGCCTTTGTAGCTTGGAAAAAAAAMCCCAAAACAACAAAAAAAAACCAAAATGGAAAATGTTGTTGTGAGTCCTGCTTTCTTTCTACATTATATCTCAGAACCTCTTAATCATGTGACTATCATAGTGTTTTCTTATGGTATTACCAAAAAGAATATTCATAAAACAGAAAAACAGAATAACATATTCTATGAGTTTTTACGATTATTGTACTAACAACCATAACAGTTAGCAACTGACAGTAATACTTGGGGAAAATATAAATATACCATCGACCGAAAAGAGTATTTCTTTAGAAATGACAAACAAAAATCATGAGGCTACATTTTTTGCCAAATATCTATCTTGCAAATTCTAACCAATCTGCAAGCAGTAAGATTTGGGATTTTTAGAAAGGTAAACTAAGAAAAGTCCAGAAAACAGAGTGACATCCTCTTTGACAGTGGCGTATCAGCAGACACCAGAACAAAAGTGTATTTGTGATTGGAGATGCGTGGGCACAATCCCATCACCTTCACTTGGACTTGATGGTAAGAGCACCTACAAATCCCACACATTTCATGATGTTCAAAATAAATACATAGAGAACACAAACCAGTATCTGAAACCATGCTGTAAAAGCTAGTATTTTCAGTTTAAAGAGGTAATAGAGAAGCAGAAGTAGATGTTGGGCTGTACGTGCCTTACTAAAAACTATGGTAGGAGCCAGAGGTGGGGAGGACAGCAGTTTGGCAAAGGTTTGTACAAAGGCAGAGCTGCTGAACTGCATGCCTTGGGCTCTCCCAGGAGGTTATTCCAAAACTTGTAACACAAGTGCTTGGGAATTCAGGATTAATATATGCCCTATGCCACCCCACTGTAGTATCTCCTGCTCCTCTGCTGTATCTCCTGAGCTTCTCCATAATATCAGCAGCACCTTCCTCAGGTCTTTGATAACCCATCATGGCAAAACCACCTTTACATCCTCATGTCCCCTTATGCATCCTCCATCTTTTTTGATCTGCCTGATAGCCAAAAGACAGCTGGCTGTCATCAGAGCCACTGCCGATTTTTTTCCCTCAGAGAAGCGTAAGAAGTCTTTCTCCCTTCCCTGAGCAATTGATTATCAAAAATTTATAGCCCTGAAACCATCAAATTTGGTTGAAATTCGCTAGTTGTTACAAAATGTCAGTGAAGGAGAAAGGGAAAGAAGTCACATGGCACAGACAAGACATCTTTCCGTAAGGGTCCATGCCCATTACTGGGTGGTATGGCTACTCTCTCAGAAGACAGATGATTTGAACCCATCCAAGCCAAGAACACATCCAAGGCACTGAACCAAGTTTTTTTCCTTTTCCAGCTCAAATTTGCTAGTTATTAAGAACTTCTATGAAAAAGACACACCACGTTTTTCTGGTCTATCCAACAGAATAAGAGAGGCTTGATTAAGTCTACTAAGCAATAATTCTGGTTGCCCACTCTTGGAAAACTTTCAGATTTCTATAAACTCAAATGGATATAAGAGACTGGCAGCCTGTGCCGCTAAGCAAGCTTTCCAGAGAGAAGAAATACCCACAGTTAAACCACAAAAGCAATTGAAGTATAGAAAAATGCAATTAATAAAACTGGCCCAGTGCCATATAGTCATCTATGAACTGCTAATTGTCCATTCCTTCAGCAGCATCTCATATGAAAGATGCTGTCCTTCTCAGCAGTGTCTTCCTAGGTCATACTGAGACATCAGCCCTGTAACTGAGTAGAAGAAAATAGACGATCTCCGACATTTCTAACTGGCAGGTCTTACTTGGTAAAGAGGCCATTCAATAATTACAAAAACAAGCAACATCTTGGATGAAAAAATGTTAGCATCAGTCTGGATGAAAAGTCTTATAAAGCCCCTGTACAGTAGGTGTGCACGTGGCTGTAACTCCTGAAGCCCTTTGTTCCGTTAAACTCCAGGCTTTGTGGAATCTGAGCCTGGGCACAGGGCTCTTCTCTACCCAGCTGCAGATCAAGCAGCAAATTTAGCTCACCAGCACAAACAATTCAAAGAAAATGTCTACACCACATCACAGCGGGCTGAGCGACAGACAGGCTTAAAGGCCAAATCTGCTCTGAGACCTGGCATTCGTGTTGGAGTGGAAGACAGCCTGAATTCAACCTGAAATGAGGCCACAAATCTCATGTTTTTGCAGCAGATAAAACTTGGACAGTTTCTAGGGTTTGAGCTTTCTTGTCTGTCCGTTATTTGTTATGTGGTATCACTGCCAGGGCAGCACTGGGATGTTGGGATGGAGGAAGAAGGCAGCATGTAAGGGTTCATCTAGTAAACGTGCCCACAAATTTATTCAAAGCAGACCATGCTCACAGTTTGTCCCACCACGTCCTAAAGAATACCCTTAGCTTGCCACAGATCCAACCTTTGTCAAGAGTGCTTGGTAGGACAACTAATTTGGCTTGGACAACTAACTAGCGTGGCTGGGGAGGTGCTCTAGCAGAGCAAATTGCATTTTAAAATAAGATATTAAAATAACATAAATGCTAACATAAAGCTGCTTCGACACTATCTTGGCATTAAAAATATCCCTGGTTAGCTTCTTTTCCTTCATTGTATTTTAGTGAGGCAGCTAATCCACTTTAAATATCCATCAGGTGGAATTTTAGTATAGGTAGCTGTTTTCATGGAGCAAAATTTTCAAAGGTATGTCCCTTTCTCCAGCTGTGCTCCATCTTTGAAGTGACAAAATCTTTCCAACTCTGTCAAGGGAAATTGGGGTGGGGGGTGGAGATGAGGCTTGGGTTTAAAGAACTTTAAAAGGTTTGATATGTGATTAATCTTATTAAGTTAAATTAAGTTCAGTACTGATAGTAGCTACGATGCAGGATATGTGAGGAAGAGAACTGTGAAAAGAGTGGTTCTGTCAGCCATCGTAATTTTGTTTTCTTGAAACAGTTAACGTGTTTTGTTTCCTGAAGTAAAAAGCGCTAAATCTAGCGCTGAGTTTACTGTTTTGCCAGTAGCACTTCAGTTTATAACAACTCTCAGTAATATTCTAACCGCAGTTTCCTTTTATCTGCTGATATAATACGGCAGGGTTTGACACCTTTTTAGACATGAAAAGACTTTATCTTGTCTCCAGTAACAGCTGCCATTCGCCTCTTTCACCGCTATATTTCCAAGTATCTTTCGTGACATGAAAGCACAGAGCCAAGCCTGTGCAAAGCCTCAAAGTTAAATAATCCCATTCTTAAATTAGGAAATTTCTCTGTTAACTAGCAAAAGATTTATCGAGTTCATCAATTCTATCAATAGAGTAGAAATTGGTAAACACAATGAAAATTAATTTTTCCTTTTGGTAAGTGTGTTCACACATCTTGATAAGTATTTCAGGAATATCTTCCAATGAAAAAAAGTAAGAGCGTATGTAGCTTTATAGTGGGATATATAGATATTGAGGGGTGTGTATTTGTTTGTTTGTTTGGTTTTTGGTTTTTTTTTTTGGTTTTTTTTTTTTTTTTTTTTTTTTTTTTTTTTTGCTAAGTATATATTCCATGTAAACAGCATTTTTTTTCTGTTCTGGTTGATTGCCCATGGACCTGAAATAGTGAGTTACAATTAAAAGGAATGCCAAATAAATGTTTCCCTTTGTTAAGCTACACTAAATAAATTTGCTACCTCTAAGTAGATGTTTAATACTGTTTATAAGTGGAAATAATTATATTTATACTGCTAAGACAGAACCTACGGTTCTGCTCTGAATCTCTGCAGGAATCATTCAAGCCAGAGGGATGCCGACATCAGGAGTGATAGACCAGGTAAACTACTTGGGCTGGTTCAATAGTTCTCCAGAAAAACTTTCAGAAAAGTACTTGAAGAATGATGCATCCTTTACTTGCCCCACCTCCACAGCAGGTGTAGTTTTGTTACTTTAGATGAAGCACCCTGATAGAGCCTGTTTGGGCTAAGACAGACGATAAACGAAAATATACTCAGGGTCATCAGGCTGATGCATCACATTCATTGATATTTACAGCCAGTTTAACATAATCTTGTAGGAGTATTTCCTGCAGAAGAAAGTTACCTGTTACACCCACTCAATTTATTTAAACATCATCTTCACAAGCATGAGAGGTCGCAAAGCAGTCAGCTTTGGTGTGGTAAAAACAGTTCCAAAGAAGAAAAGTCATCCCTAATCCTTAGATTGAGTAAATTACAGAAAGATGAGAAATCAAAACACTTTAAAAACTGTAATATCCCTTCTGTAACAAATCACAAGTTTAATTCAAGTAACAGTCACCCCCAATGATAAATGTTCTTGTGTTTATTTGCTGCAACAAGCAGCTACAGCCTAAATGAGAGAAGACATCCTAATACAGTTTTCACATCTATTGCTGCTTCTAAAGTAGTGGCAGAAAACTTGCACAAAATCGAGATGCACTGCAAATGAAAAAAATTGAAATCTTTCTGCTTTTCATGCTTTAACTGTACTTACGAAACCAGATTAATTTGTAGCGGTATCAGCAACATAGTCTCTTTTTTTTTTTTTTTCTTCTGCAGTTCTTAATGTCTTACGATTGTATCTCATTTCTGGTTTCCATCATCCGCAAAACATGAATTCTGGCACAGTATTTTCAGCGAATCATCCATTAAAGCAGTCATCCCGGCCAGATTTGGAAAACAAACAAAAAACCCTCCAAAAACTCTTCTTGACCCCCAGTTCTAAACAAAACCCTGAAAACACAGAAACCCACACACTGGGGGTGAAATTTTATGATCCCTCCAATAAGAGTGCACTCTCATACACTGGGATGGAACAAAAGTGAGGTCATTCACATGATGTTGGCATTTTTATTAATGAAAATTCAAACTCTATTCCAACTTTCAGTATTCAAAATCAGCAGCAAGGAAAAGAATCATACATAACCAATAATAATTTTCCACAAAAAATGGTCTGATCTTTCCACTACTGATCACTGCATAAGGAATCTCTCCATTTACACTCCCCATGTGACGGCTCCTCTTATTCTCCTGAGCAATTCTATTCTTCTAGCTACCCTCTCACATCAGCTGGGTGGTTAAGAGTCTCCAGAAGAGAGAGACCATCTTCAAAAATGAAAAATAAGTTTCCAATATTTTGGATTTTTTTTTCCCATAACACATTTCTCATTTGAAAAATCAACTATAAATAAAAGTTTCTCCATCTGCCCACAGAGGAAAATAAGAAACTACCATTTTGGCTAATTACAAATTGTATTATCTATAGACTACCTATTTCTTCCTTAAACACATCTGGAATTTAGCTTCCTAACTTTTAAAGCCTTGGCCTTTATGCAGAAAGAATTGACATTTTCATTAAAGCATGGATATTCTAAATTTCTATTGTTAACATTGTATCTTGGTAAGAGTGGCCTTCCTTCTGGTTGGTCCATAGAAAAAGTTATGAACACTTAAACGCAGGCAAGAAGGCATTTTCTAATAGGCTGTTGAAGACAACTTTTTTTTGTGTATGAACAGAGATTGCTTCTATATTAAAGACGAAGGAAGAACACTTTCAAAAATGCAATTGCATTCAGGTTCCCCCTTTAAAAACAAACACTTACATGATATTATTCAAAGAATCTGCAATATCATCATTAGATTTTGATTTTCTGTAACTTAACCTTCATTCTATTGTAAGTGGAAGTGAGTGTTAGATGGGATTTCCTATCCTCTTTAAGAAAAAAATGCCCCAAACTATAAATGTTTGATTAAAACAGCCATCAAATTTCCTTAAATATTAGATATGACAGCTACAAAACCAGAATATCCTTACATGACTTACTCCATTCTTTGGAAGATGCACACACTCAAAGAACAGTTTATTATAGGGCATGGCAGATATAAATTTAGCTACCCTGCAAGGTACATCTGTTGTGTGTCTCTATCTGGTCCTTCAGAGATAATCAACACAACCAGCATCCCAGGATTTGAAAACCCATTTTAAAACTAGCAAAATTAAGTTAGTGGAGCAGAATGGAAAATTTCAGTTGGAAAGAGCTGTATCACTTTGTCTTACTGAGAATATCCAACAGCAGTGCAGGCACTATTTTAATAAGTCTGGTTTTATAAGCAGAAGGACTAACAGCTGTACACAAAATCCTCACAATTGGCTGGGAAAAAACCCTTCTTATTTTGTAAATAAACCTCCCTGCTCCCTTGTATACTATATCCTGATGCTTATGTATCAAGTTCAGAGTGTAATCAAGTCCCGGATAACTGGTACTTGCCTATAATCAGCTATTTGGTACTTTTGCTAACATTTTAGTTTCAAACTTTAGCTCCAGTATGCAGTAATTCACAGCACTTCTTATTCATCAAAACTGCGTCCACTTAGAATTGATAGAGAATACTGCAGAAACTTTGAGAAAGGACTCTGTAAGAGCTGAAGGTTCAGAGTTAATTGTTATCATAATCTATTTTATGGAGAACCTAATTGATTTTGATTCTTCCTTTCAGTCTTTCAGACAGGGGAAGGGGACTGTCTGCCCATGCATAAGTCAGAACAGCACTTCTGGCTTCCTGCGTGGGACCAGAACCTGACCTCTCAAATGGTTGCTCTGGACTTTGGGAACAATTAACTTCCCCTACAGAGGATGGTTTTGGAGATACTTGCAATGAGAAACTATTACCAGCTTTTTTTAAATTGGTCATTTTCTTCTTCTGTTTAATTATAAGGACTGAGTCACTGTTTGTTCTTTTGCTAGTAATGTTACTCCTTTTCTTTGTAAAACATTTTTTAAATTGACCAGGGTTCAGTTGCCTTTTCTGCTGCTCATAAATCAGATTTTTATTCATGTTCCCATCATCACTGTCTTCACTAGAAGAACATCTGTTCTGACACACACTCTTTTTAAAAGAAGTTTTCCAAGTAGTTTGAATACAAGCTTTTTTAACGTGACAGCCAGTTACAACATCTGCTGGCTTTTCAGACACTGGAAGCATTTCACACCCAGGATGCAGTGTCTCTGTTGTTTGCCCACTGAGGGCTACAGATGTTGAACTGCTTATATTATGGTCTTTTTGCATTGTTTCAGTCAGGCTGTCAGCTTTTTTGTACTGATCTTGACAAATGTGTACGCTGGATTGCCTTGCATAGTTTTCTGATAGCACATTTTTACTTTCCTGCACTAGTTTATCTAACTGACACAAGGAAGAGACATAATCTTTATCAGGATTCAGTGTTTCTTTTGTTTGTTTAAAACATTTCAAAGACTCCAGTTGCATTACATCTTCAGACAACAAAGGCTTTGATGGAATGGAAGTCTTCTTAAGTATTCGCTCACTTAAAGACCACTTCTGAAGCTGTCCCATAGCATCATCTGAAACCAAGTCATCCGCACTATCAGAATGATGTTGATCAGACTGCATAGCATCAGAATATTCTGAGCTATTTCTTACTGTTTCATGACCTAGTGGATGCGAGTGTTTTATGCATGTAGTTAAGTCAGCTGCTGGATCATGGGTATCACCCCCATGGGCTGGTGAAGTGCTGAACAAGGCTCCTTCCCAATCAATACTGCTCAGTTGTAGACCAGCTGTTACAGAGGAAGAGGATGATATCCCTGAATTTTTAGTAAATTGTGCTGGCAATACAGATGAGTCAGCCAACTCGCTCTGTAAGAGCGAGTAAGGCAATGCAATCAGAGGAAGAGCAGCTGCTGATGCTGGCATCTGAACAGTTGTTACGCAGGAAGCTGCAGCTAACGCTAGATCTTTTGATTCAGTACTTCTCTGGTGTATCTCATCTTCTGGGGGAGTTTTTATATCCGACGTGGAGTCTTGCACAGGAAGAATTCCACATCTAGATTTTAAATTCATTTGAGACAGAAGATCGCTAACTTCATCATAAACATTTGATAATTCCTTTTCTTTTGGTCTGTCTTTCCTGTCTGAAAAAAATAAAAAGGGCATATCAAAATGGCATATTAACCACAGTTCAGTTTTCCTAGTGTTAAAGTATAAAATGATAAGATAAAAGCACAGTCCCTGCAAGATATCATGCCCTGATCTTGACAAAACATGATATTGCTCAACAGTGGGAGAAATGTTTGTTGCTTTTGCTTCTTGTATTCTGGCAAGACCCGTAAGTTCATACGAAATATGCTTTTGGACTTACTTTTCTGTTTCTTCTTCAGAACTTCTGACTTCTCCACTTGATAAAGGGCAACAACATCAGGATAAGCAGCCTGAAATAAAGACTCCTCTTCTACTGTGACTACAAACAACTCCACAGGCTCATCTTCTGCATCAACATAATGTTCTAAAAAATTAATGAATGTACATTAGACATGTATACACACACATATCAAAGTAGGGAATACGAAAAACAAAGAAAGGTTTAGTTGAGTACAAAGAAGGTATGTAAAAAGGTCAACAGTACAATGTTTGCAATTTAGCTACAAGTAAAATCTTTTTCGTTCTGCCTGTCTCCTGGCACAAACAGGTACACTAAAGGTAGAAGTCTGCCAGCATAGAAAAATTTCTAGCTAGTAAACAGTCACAGGTTCAGGTACACAGTGAAATAAGATATGAAATACAGAGTCCAGGTCTTCTTAACATGTACCAGAAAAAGTACCTGAAGACCAAGTCCCTTGCTTTCTAGGTAGATTTTTTTTTTTTTCTTTCTTTTTAAAGCATTGCTTTTACTTTCCAGGTGTGTGAAATTTGATGCACATTTTCTATTGTTTTCATAAAACAGCTTCCAATTTCACCCACATTTCATTTCCTCATAATGTTGTCAAACTCTTTTCCTCTTTAAAGCATGCTTTCCTCTTTTTCTATGAACTGTTTTGTTCCATAATGTACATAGAAACCAGACCAACCTGGTTTTTGCCACTCAATTTCAAAACAAGGAATTCCATTTTTAACACGTGTCTTGACTATCCTGTAAGAACAAAAAGAAGCCCATTCAATGATTTTGTTTAAACAGGAAATGAAAAATCTAACTTATCTAAAAATATTTCAATACTCTAATTCATAATGATTCAGAGGAAAAAAAATTTCTTGTAATAGTGAAATTAATACACCTTTTAAGAAATACACTACTTCTCTGTATAAGTTATACAATAAAATTTTGGGTCTAGATTTGAGTACTGAAACATTTTTATTTTTTTAATGATACAGCTCAGAGGAGCATAACAAGAAATCAAAAAGCTATTCTGTAACAGACAACCACAACACAGACTCCTACAAACATCAGTCTGATATCTTCAACTATGCCACAAAGAAGGCTGTTGCCATAGACAGTAATTTTCTGAATGACCAGACAGGGTCATTTATCTCTTTTGCATGAGAGCATGAAGGAAGATAAAACATGAACTGAGCAGGGACAGTCAGTCTATGAGATTTTTCTAAAAACATAATCTACACCTCAGTTTAATAGGTTCCTATGTGTGAAGAGGCTCCTGCTGAATCATTACTGTGGTTTTAAATGCTTGTTAACAAAAGAAATCTTCTAGAACAGGCATGATCTGTCTTTTAAACTCTTGAAACACTAGAAAGTGTTATAAACAAAGGATGTCAATTAATTCATTAATCAAAGTAAATGCTGGTAATTTATCTAGCCAATCTGTTTAAAAAGCAGCCCCCAACCAGTCTCTCCACTCTTTTGAAAGATTACACTGAATAGAACAGCTTCTCTGCAAGTAATAATTTAATAGACTATGACACATCAACCCAGAAGTGATACTATCACATTGCTACTGACTGTCCTTCTGTCCCACAAAATTAAGGTCTACAAAATCTCGAACAGCATCAAGGTACATGGAAAAACTACTAACCTTCTTGCAATACAAGAATTTGTGGGGGGAGGGAAGAAGGGGAATTTGGGTTTCATTTGGGAAATGAAACCATCAGATACTAAAGTTAAAGTAAGTCACAATTCCCTTCATTTAGTGAAGTTCAGACTTGCCAACAGACGCTGTAGATTCTGAAAGTTTACATAAGTTTAAGAAAAGATTAGATCATTTAAAAAAATATATATATTTTGAGGGCTGATAGAATAAGAGGTACTAATTCTGGCTCAGAAAAACCCTGAGTAACAGAAACCTGGATGGTGGGAAAATATTCTGGGGGAAAGTAGTTACCTGCTTATCTTGGTTTTTTTTTCTGCATATCTATTTTTAGTAACACGATACTTGGCCATTTTTATATTCCTAAATGCAGCAGTCCTGAATGAAAATGTTGTTTTGAGAAGAAGGGGTAGTAGAATAGAACCATAAGCCAATTATTTCATCAGACACATAGTACAACGACAGTCGGTAGGTCTGGTAAGAAATCAGGGACCATGACTGAATCTGCAGATGCTCATTTCTAAGCCTAGGCTCTTATTTTGAATCACAAAAGTCAATTAAACTTCTGCTAAGAACCTGAGCAGAGGATCAAACCTGTAACGCTAAATCTCATGTGCGGATCCAAGAACACAGAATAGGAAGTAAGCACAGGAAAAAGCAGGCATTGTCAGTTAGAATGAAAGGAAACTGCTATATGTATTACTTTGTGCAGCACTAGTATAAGAATTGGTGTACTGATCTAAATTTTTATGTCTATTCAAAATGAGCACAAAGCTTGAAACAGAGATGGAAGAAAACCATTTTATTTCCATAAAAAAGGAAAAAAACCCGTGATTTTCCTCCAGCAGCAGAAGTAAACATATTAAGTTAAAGAAATCAAGCTACGTTACCGTATTGCCTGCAGTTGTTTTGAATCAATGTATCCAGATTTTCTCTGGACCATATCATAATGTGTCAACAGCGCTAACAGTTTCTTACAAGCGTAATGTTTGGTCCATTCCATCTTCTCAGAAGCAAACATCTGTTAGTATAAAAAAACCAGCCCAAACTTTAAAACTTTCTTATTCTGTTAGATATCATGCTTAGACAGCTATGTAGTAGGGGCACAGGACTAAATACTTAAAATATCTAGAACGCTTTTATACATTAGTGTAATGCATAACGATATCTTACTGCCAAGGGAGAAAAGTCACCCCTAACAGGGCAGATTCATCAGCTGTCAATAACAAGCCACGGGAACAGTTGTGTAGTGGCAGCAGCAGGAATAAGACAGTTGCTAAACGCCTGATCAGATTCAGATCAGCTATGCAAGGAGCTGTGAAAATTATGGATTTTGCATGTGAGAGAAGGATGAACATGGATTTTCATTAAAGCTACATTGTTCAACAGCAGTCTATTATGCTACACATAATTCTCACACTGTCATCAATCCCTGAAAAGGAAACATTGTAAAAGATCTGCTTTCATCAATAAAAAATGAATAAAGGCATTCCTAGAAAACAATGCTAACATGCATATATTAACACCACCCCCACCCCCACCAAAAAAAAAAAAAAAAAAAAAAAAAAGCCTCACAGGATGTTTATCCTTCTTTCTATGGACAGAGGAATAAGCTACACCACTTTTGAGCTTTGTGCACTTTGAATTAAAGGGCCTCTGAACTTGAAAGCTGGTAGCATTGTGCTAAATACAAGCCTGCTATCTGTTTTTGGGAAAACAGGCAACATTCAGAATAAAAGCCGCTTCTGCTTGTTATATACAGAAGCTGGTTATCTCAATGACACCAAAAAAATCATTGAAAAGAAAGTTTAACATTAAAAAAAAAGTCCACAATCATGACTTTCTGTAATACCCAAAGTTACCATATATGCACTGTGTCAGTATGACGATGAAACAAGTATGAGTAAAAACAAGAGCTGTATCTGTCAATACCTTTATGAAAGGTATGATGAAGGTTTTGTTATGGATGAAAACAAAAAAGATAACATCCCTGAAGTATATATTATCTCATATAACCATATAGTACTTGATACACTATATAGATAATGCAGCACTCAGCAACCCAATCTAGTCATACTGGACAGTCAAAAACAAAACAATGGCAAGTGACCTTTTTTCCGAGTTCTCTTTCTTCCACTTTTCTACATACCTATCTACATCAATAATTTTTTTCAAAGTCTTCAATTTTAGACTTTCAAAAAATGAGGTATATTAAGAAGTTGTAGCAAGATTCTTTAATTCTTATTTCCAGTAAAATTACCAACGAAGATCAAAATTATCACAGATGCCTTCCTTACTAATAAACAAAAAACTACAGAGCTGAATAACCAGTATTTTGTTATATACCTGAAAGGACAATAAATTTGGCCTTTGGCATTCCTTTATCTTGATCAATTTATTCTTGTTTACAAGAAATTCTTGGATAACCTTGAGATAAAACAAAAGAGTTTAAGAGAGGGCAAAAAACTGAAATTTCAATTAATTGATTACAAAAATTAATCTTTAAATAGGCTTGTTTGTTACCTCAGAGAATGGAAAGCCCTCACAACTGTTAGCTTTTCTGCAGGTAAAACAAATGTGTTAGGAACTGAATACAAATGGGAAAAATGCAGAATTTAATTGTTCACCCTGCACATGAATGCAGGGAAAAGCAGTTCAATTTTCAAGACATTCCTACTTTCTGATATTGTCCTCCACTGCACTTGCTTGTTTCACTCGCTCTAATTGATGCCATTCACAAGGGCAGCAGTATTTGGAGTCATTGGGTTTGCAGTATCTAGCACTTTCACAGACTTTACATCCACTGTGCTCATGTTCCTTGTAAGATCCTATAGAAGCAGATGCACAAAGCGTGAGGAGAAAAGAGGTTTCCAAAATCTCCGAATATACAAAGCTAGTAGTACAAATACAAAACTCAGAACACAGATGAATCTGACATGAATAGTAGCTGTAAGCAGACCTGAGTGCATTAGCTCTATTTATATATCTACAGTGAAAACTGACAAATACAAGCAAGCTTTCATTTTTTTTTAGAAGACTTTTCCCTCAACAGTTTCAGATCTTACGCTGAAAACTTTATTACCTGAAGGCTACAGAAGTAGTCTGTGACATTGTGACAAATGTACATAAATAACATATTCGAAACAAGCTTTTTCTTCTCCAAGTGATGGGTTTGAATGAGTTCACTGATCAAAGATGCTACCAAAATGAGATTCCTTAAATTAATTTCTTTTTAAGAAAACACTGCAGCAAAACCCAGCAATGCTAATGGATTCAGTCCTCYTGATGCAAGACCAATTCAGGCAACTAAAGAAACAGTTGCTTGTCAGTATAGCATACTTTCTTTACTGATAATGTTAAAAAGGCAAATATCTGGGATCACACAACAGCATTGTGATAACATTCCATCTGCTACCAACTAGTTTCACATTTGAAGAAAGGTAGTCCCCAGCCTCAAAAATATTTATATAAAGATACATTAATATAAAGATACATATACACAATACTGAAAATGTAAAGATAGCCCAGAAACTGAATGACAAGAAAAGGAGTTTTTAATGCTAGTCATAAAAAAAACCCAAAACCCAACCAAACAGAAAAAAAACCCCACACCACCCACCACCCCACACACCCAGAATAAAAAGTAAACAATTAGGCTAAAAACAAAATTCAGTGCTTTTCACGCTGACCTGGATGATGGCACTCGGAACAGTGAATTACCCTTTTAACAACCAAAGGTGGATTATTATCACATCGAAATTGTTCTTTCCATTGCTCAAACCTAAAAGGATGATATTAAAAGGATTAAGAAATGTTTTTAACTTTCATATTTAAAATAAAACACTGAAAAATACTCCCTTTATACTTCTCAGGCATCTACCCGAGAAACAGTTTTCTAATTTATGAGATTTTTTTAAAGTACATTATGATTGTTGGATTTCTAGTATTGACACAGCCATTATGATAACAAACATAGAAAGCATTTGATATCTCATGTCCTGATCCACAACCCAATCAAAAGTCAGCAAAAGTCTCTTATCAGTCCCTACGACTTCCTTTCCAATATATCAACATAGATCTGCTAGCTCAAGAGCTAGGAGCCAGCTAATGTTTAAAACAATTAAGAAGCTTGCCTAGCAAAACACATAGTTCATTTAGCAAATATAAAGTAAGGAATGTGGTAATCTCTTCTCCCCCTCCCCCCAAATTAAAGTATTACAAACTTTGTCTTGGAGCTGAAGTACATACCAGCAAGTCTTTGAATAAAATCAAAGTATTTTAACATACAACATAAATTTTCACTTTACCTTTGCAATAAGTTTTGACCTCGCAAAGTCTCGATTAACTTTAAAGCTTGTTCTTTCCCAACTCCTGGAATGCCCTATAGAGACAGAAATATGAAACATTGTTTAATGACAAACAGAAAGTATTCAGATTTTCATAAAAACTGCCTTCATAAGATTAGGTAGAGAAATGACAAAAATGATCCCAGATGTTGAGAATAAATTGAGAAAAATAATTTTTGACCAAGTTCTAAAGTCAGAGAAGGTGACAGATTACAGCTGTACTACCTGTGTAACACACAAGCTGCATAAAATGTTCTTACGCTCAATAGCAGCTCAGATAAAACAAGGTAGAGAAAGAAGGTAGTGGAAAACAATAGGAAAAGAGGTTTTGTTTGTTTTGTTTTCCTTCTTGCTATCTGCAACAGCACAACAATATAAAATACTGGTAACATTCTTGCCAGCTAACTGCCAGAGAGCTGAAACTTTCCAGAATTGCCTTGGAAAGACAAGATGAAGACAGATCTTTTGGATTTTAGACTCAAAAGGCTAGAACTTAAGAGATACAAGAAACCCAGCAAAAAGCTTTCACTCACAGGAAAGAGATGCTTTATGGCAACAGAAACAACTTCTAATATTTGAAGACCTCAAGCACTTATGCAAAATCAATTCTGAGAGGTGACAAAGAAAGTGCAAGAGCATTTTCTGAAAAATAATTAAAAACCCCAATAAAACCACAAACCCAAAGAATTCCTCTCCTCCCTTTCAATAATTGCTTGCTTGATTTTGATATTTACTCCATTATTACATCCGTAGGATGCATGTCCTTTACAGGAAAAGAACTACCACTATGGATAATAGTTAGATAGGAACAGCAAATGTTTTCTGGAACCTCGCTCATGGACTGAAGTCCAGAACTTTGTAGTAACCCCTAGACATACTGAAGAGTGAAAGTCAGTTGAGTCAAAACAACCATAATGATTTAAAATGTATATACTGCTTTTCCAGTTCCTCTTCCAATCCTTACTCTATTTTGCCAAGAATCAGTACACTTGAATATAAAGATTGTATTGAGTGTGCTTTCTACAACATTGTTACAAATAAATCTATAGGTTATTTTTATTCAGCTGTAATGGCTGAACTGAATATATGCAACCATATGAGATAAACGTACATTCAAAACCAATCAGAAGTTCTCACTGGGCTGCAGCCAGACACTCAGGCAGAGAGTCAGATATTCAGCTTCTGCAAGGAAAGCATCGTTTTGATATATATTCAACAAAGTAAGTGCAATTATAGAGTCGTATTCTCATTTATCTGTTCTGCCAATCGCCATTCCCAATGCACTCCTGTAATTTAGCTTTCCTCAGAAGTTTCTGTCTTTATCCACTTTGCTGGGCTGCAGTAACTCAAAAGACCTATATGGCATTACATAATTGCGTCACTTTAGAACTATGCAAGAACCTGGCATTCCGGGAGCTGCTAGTTCCGTTACAATAACCACTGATTAGCCACTATTTTTTTTACTCCCTCTCTCTGTATACATTTATTTTGTAATAATAATAAACTATTTAAAGATTCCTATAACAGAAGCAAGTTCAGAAAAAAAAAAAAAAAAAAAAAATTAGAGCTATTTGCTCTTTCAGCCGTATCAGTTGTTTAAAAGGACAGTTTTATCAAATTGGAAGACAATTATTTAAGAATAACTAGATATCCACTGCAAGCCTGAATGGGAGTAACCATTGCCTGAAGTCACTGTATGATGAACTGTATGGAAATCAAGTTTCATCCCACTTCCTTTCCATTTCAAATAGCCATTACAACAGCTTCTGTTCAAAGTCTCCAAAAAAATTCAAAAGCTTACAGGGAAAAAAAAAAAAAAAAAAAAAAAGAAAAAAGTAGTAAAGTAGTAATGTGTGAGATACCTCTCACTTCATTCATTAGGCAAACTTTCAAACTGGTGACTCCTACTTCTTCATAAATCATATATTTACAAATGATAGAACTAAAAGGGGACAAATCCAAACTGCATCCAGAACTGGTGTTACTAATAACTACAGTTCAAAACTACCACCACTAACTATTCCAAACAGCATAGAAAAAGCTGTTTTTTCTCATATTCCACAGCTACTCTGCCAGGGATGTACTTTAACGCAAATGGGTTCAAAGCATCCTAGCAAACAACTCGGTTCTCATGTTTGCTCAAAGTAATCAACATCTAAACTTTTGTCTTCACCTCCATTATATAAAAGTCTGGAATAGTACACAGCAGTTTTGAAAGATTCATGTTCATGAACCACTTTGATTATCTTTAAGCCTTCACAAATAAAATTTACAGTAACTTACTAAGCATCATCTTCAACTAGATCTCAGTAATCATGCATTGCATACAGCTTTGTCAGCATGCACAAGTCTCCCTCGATACACTGTCTTGAAAATCAATAAACTACAAGTACCTAATAAAAAATAATTATATTGCTTACCTTTGGAAGATAATCACAACCCAGAAGAACAGCTAGCCCAATCAAAGACTCTCTGTCACAACCAAGCTTCTCCTTAATAGAGGACATTGTGTAACAGTCAAGAAGTGGATCCTGCAAAAGAAATTTATCGCACATTTTATTTCTCTAACATCAGGGAAGGAACTGCCCTGGGTCACATTCAGTTGTGATTGCTTACCCACCCCTATTCACCCACATCTGCAGGAAATACGTCTATCCCATAAAATGTGTCTGATAAAAAAAAAAAAAAAAAAAAAAGCAGCAATTAAAATTTATAAGGTAATACATGGATACCACATTAATAACTACAGTTCCGGAATTTCAAGTTGTAAGTATGGGCATCAACTGTTGAAAGAAACTAAGTAAGCCAAGGGGTGTTTTTATTGTTTACTACCTGTAGAAAAAGTGTGGCAAAACTAGCATTATCTAGTACTAGTGGCTGTGTAAGTCATCTCAGGAACTGCAGTTTTTAAAATCCCTGTAAACATTTTAATGCTACTTGAGTAAAAAAAGAAAAAATAATTAGAATGCTACCTACCTAGCATGTTAGACATGAGCTAAAGGAACACCTGAAGCTTTGAAGGTGTCCTGGTTTTGGCTGGGATAGAGTTAATTTTCTTCCTAGTAGCTGGTATAGTGCTGTGTTTTGGATTTAGTATGAGAAGAATGTTGGTAACACACTGTGTTGATAACACACTGATGTGCTTTTCCAATTCTCTCTCCCATCCCACTGGGGTGGGGAGGGTGAGCGAGCGGCTGTGTGGTGCTTAGTTGCCCACTGGGGTTAAACCACAACAGAAGGGTAGAGGGACTCTAACACACCAACATGAAATCAAGATTAACATCAATCAAAACATAGAACACTGCCCCCCGCCCAAAAAAAAAACCCCCAAAACAACCCACACACAAGCCAATAACCCAAAATAATTCAGTTTTCTGGAACAGATACCCCTGACAGACACACTCTCACATAAATTATTTTTTTATGTTGACTTAGATATGTAACAAAGTACACCTGAAAGATTGAGGCCACCTTCATTTTTGGTGATAAATGACAAGGGAGTTGAATGAAAGAAAGGAACCAGGTCAAGACAAAACCCAAACATGGTTTGCCATCAAAGCAAATCATCTTCCATCAACTTTAATTTTTTTTTTAAAAGTTAATTGTTCATTGTGCTTTTTTTCTGTTCCATTGATTTTCTCCTGTTAATACTCTCCTGAGTATTTTCTCAACAAGTCTTTCAGATGAACGTTATTTAAAATTCCAACCTCAATATCATTTTTCTTCCACTTTCTTGTTAGATTCACGAGAGAGAACACATGCATTCCCTTCTCTGATTTATAGGGAAAGTATAAATTACGGAAATTTGGGGTTACCTTTTGCCAGTTCTGGAAAATTGCATTCCTAACAAGTGAACGCTTCAGCTCAAGGTCATAAATTGGTTTGTTTTTTGAACGACCGCAACAATTGATTATGATACAGATGTACAATCCTTACCCTATTCGTGTTCAATTGGAGACTAACAGTATTAATTGTAAGTATATTCATAATAAAACAAACCTGTAAGACGCAAGTGTGTGAACACTGTTATTAGACCCAGGAGGCTGACCACTCCCATACGCCCTAATGATAAATTTATAGGAAGCAATTATTTCACTCAAATTCTCCACTGTAGAGGAGGAAAGGGAGAAAAAAAACAGTCTGCTACTTGGCTTTATATTTCACATCACAGGACACTACAAGCACAGACAACAATACTAAGTGTTCTTCAATTCAGTTGTTTTGCTCTCACATCCAATACACAGATTGCCAGTGAATAAAACAAAACATTCCTGTCTTAAAAGTACTATTTTAAACAAACCCAACTACTAGATGGTAAGTGCAATAATATTTAAGTAATGGTTTCAAGTTCCTTCTTTCTATTTACACTTTTGGGAAGAGTCTAAAGGGAGAGTGAGAACAGGATGAGGTACATTACCTTAGCATTCATGGCAAAGTTCCTATAAACTGTTTTAGCTCCATATAAGAAGACATCTCCATCATTGGTAATGCAGCCATCAACGAGTCCTTTTGCATTTAGGTAGGCACACATTGCCTCTGCTTCCCCAGCTGCTTGAACCCAAGGGACACCTAAACACTCCAGCAGTTCAAGACACTAAAAGAAAGAATCCAAAAGGAAAGAGATTGAATGCTGAATCAGATCCCCTTATTAGCATGCATTTTCTCAGACACAAGTGTATACAAGAACTGCTACTGTTGCGCTGCCTATAGAACATCAATACAAGCACTACTTTAGGAGAAATACAGTTTACCGTAACAGTCAAAAGCAATATCCAACCGAGAGCAAACTATTAGTTACAGGACTTGAACACAGCATGATTAATGGTTACTCCTTCATAAAAATCTTTACACTTTAAATAGATATTCAGGATGTTTTCAAAAGAAGAGTAACAAAGGAGTATTTATCTTTGTAAAGCAACACTGTTTACTCAAGTAGTAATACTGGGCTAGCACAGACATCTCTCAACAGATGCCAGACTCCCCGAGAATATCAAGCATGAAAGTACAGTACTGTTGACTAGTAAGACTGGACCACAGTATAAGACATACTGATATATACTCATATATACTTAGAATCATAGAATAGAATCATTAAGGTTGGAAAAGACTTCTAAGATGATCAAGTCCAACCGTCAACCCAACACCACCATGCCCAATAAACCATGTCCCTAAGCGCCTCATCTACACGTCTTCTAAATACTTCCAGGGATGGTGACTCAACCACTTCCCTGGGCAGCCTGTTCCAATGTTCAACGACTCTTTCAGTAAAGAAATTTTTCCTAATGTCCAATCTAAACCTCCCCTGGCACAACKTGAGGCCATTTCCTCTCGTCCTATCGCTAGTTGCTTGGCAGAAGAGACCAACACCCACCTCACTGCAACCTCCTTTCAGGTAGTTGTAGAGCGCGATAAGGTCTCCCCTCAGCCTCCTCTTCTCCAGGCTAAACAGTCCCAGTTCCCTCAGCCGCTCCTCATCAGACTTGCTCTCCAGACCCTTCACCAGCTTCGTTGCCCTTCTCTGGACACGCTCCAGCACCTCAATGTCCTTCTTGTAGTGAGGGGCCCAAAACTGAACACAGTATTCRAGRTGSGKCCTCACCAGTGCCGAGTACAGGGGCACAATCACTTCCCTACTCCTGCTGGCCACACTATTTCTGATACAGGCCACGATGCCCTTGGCCTTCTTGGCCACCTGGGCACACTGCCGGCTCATATTCAGCCGGCTGTCAACCAGCACCCCCAGGTCCTTTTCCGACAGGCAGCTTTCCAGCCACTCTTCCCCAGGCCTGTAGCGTTGCATGGGGTTGTTGTGGCCGAAGTGCAGGACCTGGCACTTGGCCTTGTTGAACCTCATACAGTTGGTCTCAGCCCATCGATCCAGCCTGTCCAGGTTCCTCTGCAGAGCCTTCCCACCCTCGAGCAGATCGACACTCCCGCCCAGCTTGGTGTCGTCTGCAAACTTACTGAGGGAGCACTCAATCCCCTCGTCCAGATTGTTGATAAAGATATTGAACAAGACCGGCCCCAAAACGGAGCCCTGGGGGACACCGCTCGTGACCAGCCGCCAAGTGGACTTCGCTCCATTCACCACAACTCTCTGGGCCCGGCCGCCCAGCCAGTTTTTTACCCAGCGCAGAGTACACCTGTCTAGGCCATGAGTCGCCAGATTCTCTAGGAGAATGCTGTGGGAGACAGTGTCAAAGGCTTTACTGAAGTCCAGCTAGACCACATCCACAGCCTTTCCCTCATCCACTAGGCGGGTCACCTGGTCATAGAAGGAGATCAGGTTGGTCAAGCAGGACCTGCCTTTCATGAACCCVTGCTGGCTGGGCCKGATCCCCTSGTTGTCCCGCACATGGCTTGYRAGCRCCCYCAAGATGAACCGCTCCATAATCTTCCCCAGCACCGAGGTCAGGCTGASAGGCCTGTAGTTCCCCGGGTCCTCCTTCYGGCCCTTCTTGTAGATGGGCRTCACATTGGCAAGCCTCCAGTCRTCCGGGACCTCCCATATTAACCAGGACCGCTGATAAATGATGGAGAGTGGCTTGGCAAGCTCCTCTGCCAGCTCCCTCGGCACTCTCAGGTGGATCCCATCCGGCCCCATGGACTTGTGAGCGTCCAGGTGGCGTAGCAGGTCGTTCACTGCTTCCTCTTGGATTATGGGGGGTTTATCCTGCTCACYGTCCCCGTCTTCCAGCTCAGGGGGCTGAATACCCTGAGGATAACTGGTCTGACTATTGAAGACTGAGGCAAAGAAGGCATTAAGTACCTCAGCCTTTTCCTCATCCTCAGTGGCAACGTTCCCCCCGGCATCCAATAGAGGATGGAGGTTCTCCTTGGCTCTCTTTTTGTCGTTAATGTATTTGTAAAAACATTTTTTGTTGTCTCTAACGACAGCGGCCAGATTGCATTCTAGCTGGGCTTTTGCCTTTCTGATTTCCTCTCTGCATGACCTGACGAGATCCCTGTACTCTTCTTGAGTCGCCTGCCCCTTCTTCCACAAGTGGTAAACGCTCCCTTTTTTCCTGAGTCGCAGGAAGAGCTCCCGGTTCAGCCAGGCCAGTTGTCTTCCCCGCCCATTGTTCTTACGGCATATGGGGACAGCCTGCTCCTGCGCCTTTAAGACTTCCTTCTTGAAGAACGTCCAGCCTTCCTGGACCCCTTTGCCCTTCAGGACTGTCTCCCAAGGGACTCTCTCGACCAGTGWCCTGAACAGGCCRAAGTCCGCCCTCCGGAAGTCCATGGTAGCGGTTTTGCTGGTCCCCCAACAAACTTACAAATTTCAGAAAAAAGAATTTATTTTAGAATTTAAGAATATAACATGAATGGATACATTCTACCTACTGAAGCCATGAGCACCTATAAATTCTGTTTCATAAAATTCTCAATAGACAAAAATGGTTAAATATCTGCAACAATGAATGAAGAAGAAAACCACTGAATAGGAGGTCTTTGCAACCAGAGTTGTCTCAACCATCTATACCAAGACGACTATACAATCTTCCTTTTAGCCTAATTCAGTAGGTTTCCAACAAGTGTATCCTCTTAGCTACTCAGCTAGTTTACCAAATCATAGATATACATTACACAACAGTTCTGGATACCCCTTCAAAAACACACTAGCTTAGCTTACATAGGTACACAACACATTCCTGTTTTCACATATACCCCAATCCAGGAAAAAAAAGAAGTATCAATACTAACACCATAAAAGAACAAGGAAGCTGAATTTCTGTGATAAACACTCAATTATGACTGTGGCTCACTATAGCATAACATGCACAGGAACACATCAAACAAGAAAATTATTCTGACAGACATTGCCCCTCTTCTACAACAACAGTTAACAGATGCTGTAAGGCCCAATTTCAAAGGCATGTGTTACCTCAAAACTCAAAATACTCTTGAAATTTGTTGTGTAGAAAACTATTAACTCTTGCAAGTTCTTGTATTTAATTTGGTTAAGATTTCTTCCTATCATATTAAAAATACTGAAACACAGCCCTGAATTACTCACCTCTTTTAAAATGGCTTTAAATAAAGATCTCCCTGTTCTTGCAGCTCCAACTTTCTTTGAAGGTCCATAGCGCACCTCGTTCCTCTTACTCATGGTGTCTGCTTTCAACTTGGGGGCCTCTCCTTCCATGACAAACACTAGTTTAATTCCCATTGATGTTAAGAAAGAGAACCGAAAAAATAGGTTTCTGCAATAAAGCAAGGTGTTCCATAAGCTGCAGAATTAGTAAAGCCCGATTTCTTCAGACGTTTTCCTTAGATCCCTCAGGCTACCCCAGGAACAATCTCAGCTTTCTCTCCACCTTTTATGATTCCCTCACCCCCAAGCTAACAAACCTTTTATCTATAACCCTGTCTTCGGTTGAAGTTGTTTTACTATGAACTTGTAACAGCTTTACGAAATTCCCAAGAAAATACCACATAAGGACAAGAAAGATCTTTTTTAGGTGTAAAGACGTAAGCAAATTTAAAAGGCTTAATAAAAACATGCAATATCCAAAGTCTGCTTCCAAACATATATCCACATTGATTCTTTTATATCAAATTTTAATCCCAAATCTTTCAATACAGGTACATCAGATTCTRAAGTGACTGAATGTTGTGGTATTAGACAGACTCATAGATACCATTACCATGCCAATTTATTTAATGTGCAAACCAGCACCACCGACGGGTGGAATTTTGCAAGGGAGCAATAATAACTACTTGGTCTATAACAGTAAAATTGAGAGCAGTAATATCAGACAGCATATGCTTTTTCCAGTAATTCCAGGATCAATCTTTCAAAAAGAGTAGACCAAACATTTGTATCTCTTCGATTGACATGGCAAGACCATTACTCTAGATTTAATTTTGTACATTTGCTATTGGTAAAAAAGGATAAGCTGATCTTTTCAGGCTAGTTCTATTTTCACAAATGATATAAAAATCAATCACTTACAATGTTTCTCTAAAATACTTAGCAAGACAATTTCATTTCCAACTGCCTGAAAACTTTTTTTTTTTTTTTTGGTAGAAATCTGTTCATCCCTTTGTCTTGCTTTGGAAAGACTGCATAAGAGATCTGGACTGATGCTTCCATTCCACTGCACACAGGACATCCTATCAGAGGGAAGTAATGACTTTGGTCACACTTCAAGTTTTAGTTAATTATCCACTTGGGGTCATAAGTGTAACATTTTAAGAAATTATTCTCAGAAGATGCTGATATTTAGTATCAGCTGAATTCAACAGAAGCCACAGGAACATCTAACAGCAGCTAGTTACTCAGTGTTCTTGAGCTAACCAATAAGAGGTCATTTATGAAAATTTGTATATATTGTCATTTTTGTCAGCATCATTTGCAGAAAACAATGGTTTGAAGTTACAGCTGCTTATCCTTGCTCATCCCTTAAGTACGTGATTCATTTAAATTAAAAATATACATATTCTTCAGGATTGTTCATAAGCCTGAAGAATGATTTAAATATATTTAATTCAACATGGGGTATGACTAGAATTTTAATTTATAAGCCAGATCAGGCTAGAGCATGCATGATTCTCAGTATGCTCTGAATTGACTAGCATGCAAACTGCTGTGATAAACAGTTGAAACTCCCATACTACCTTCCATCACGCAGCCTCAGAAATATATAGGAATTAGCACATTGATTTGTGTTCCTTGATAATCTGTATATCACACAGTGCTATACCACAGTAAGATAAACATAGTTCTGCTTACATCCATCTCATCCTTATCTACAGTTGAGGCCTCGAGACAAAGTAGGCTGGGCCCAAGAACTTCTATTTGCACCTGAGCATTAAGTTGAATTCAGCCAGTATGACCGAGTCTTCACTTCAAACCCTTTACACACGTAGCACAAGCGACAGTAACAGAATCAAAACACAGTCATATGAATTTCAGAGGTAGTCTTAAATTTGGAATAAGTACCATAACTAAATTATACACCTCCAAGACTTTTGGCTACAATAATTTATATGGATACCATACCTCAGATGTGGCTTGGTAACTACTCCAATCATCTTTTTAACGGTCTGTGCTTCACAAACCCACAGACTTAAATCAACAGCAAGTGTTTTTCCTTTAAGACTGCTCAAGTTGACAGGTTGTCTCACAGGCTCAAGGATTTGCCACAAATTAGTCACTCCCATTGTTCCAGCTTCTTTGCTGTCAGCATGAAGGTTTTAGCTGTGAAGACCACACAAAATAAAATACTATCAGAATATAACATGAAGTATGACATATCACAAATGTGAGGTTCAGAAAATAAATATTTAGTCATTATCAGTTTTACTTTTATGAGCCAAGAACACTTGCAATCAAGCCTTCTAAGTGTGTAGTGACTCCAGTTCACAGTCAGTTTATTACTAAATACCTTCTTTGGACTGTACATTTTCATTGCTAATAGCCTGAACATAAATAAAAACAAACTCAGCTGGGGGGGGGAAAACACAAACATTCATGTCCAAGTCTCATGTGTCCCTTACATATGCACAATCCAAGCTTTATTTAAATGAAAGAAAAACCACACCTCTCGAGGGAATTACTTCCTGATCTGAAGTGGTAGAATTCATATTAAAATGTTTCTGTTCAAATAGAAGTAGCTTAAAGCTACTTGAGGAATATTTACAATGATGACAGAACTTAAACTCTCCGTAGTATAGCAAGATGATATAAGAAGGGTCAACAGCCACAGATTCTGGCTTGGGAAATTCAAGTCAGACTTCAGGAAAAAAAAATGAGAGAGGGTACTGCAGCACTGGTTGCCCAGAGGCTGCAGAATCTCCATTCTTGGAGATTTTCAACATCCAGCCAGCATACTGTCTTACTGGTTTAATCCAATACTGGTGGAAGTCCCCCTCTGAGCAGGGAATCGGCATTACTGACCTCCAGAGGTCCCTTCCAACAAACAGTTTAACATTCATAACACTGTGATTCCAGAAACATGCCAGCGTGTATGTTTCTACTATTTCAGTTTTGGTATTGTGTGACTGCCACTACCTATAACAAATGCCAGCTGAAAACATACACCCATTAGGTGGTATATTTCTTTGTCTCTTACTTAACTTTACTTATATAGCTCTATTCTCCATGCTACCCCATTACCGGATTTAATTTTCTTCCTTTCCTTCTTTCCTTTTTCATTATTCTTCTAATATTCATACCTTGCCACTTTTGTACACAGCCTCTAACACATACCCTGCTTTTCCCCCCTCACAGTACCAATCCATTCCTGCACTGTCTTACTGTACAAAGTCTTCCTCATGCTTATTTTCTACTTTTCCCTCTTCTCCCTCAATATTAGAAGATAAAAATAAAATAAAACCTGGAATGCTTTGTACTTCTTTCATCCTGAGTTTGAAACTACTGTATGCTCAGATAAAATAAAACCCTCCTTTGAATAAATGACTAGATGAGCTAGCTACCTGTGCTCTGAGATCTGCATAAGACACATGAGGAGCTATGCCACCTCGCGGCCTCTAGTGAACATGGCCATGTTAAATTCAGCAATCTTCCACACTTAAGACCATCACAGCCTGTCAGAACAGCAAGCCTGTTTTTGTAGGGTGAGCTGTTTTATACTCTAGAACTGTTTTAAAGCAAGGCAGCCAATCAATAATACATCATTTCTGCCACTACAGGAATTCCAGGTTGTTTTAAAATCAAGTTCTCATGTTAAGATTTACTTTCAACAAAAATCATGTTTCTCTAATCCATTTCTTTAACTACTTCAATCACTCAACCTATTTTAGTTGTATGCATACGGGGCATAATGTACTGCTTTTGTTGTTGTTATACCTCAAGCACATAAAATGAGTTAAAAATATAAATACAGCATGCAAATACATGGTATAATTTCTTGAATTCCAGGATGATCAATCTCTCTGATGCATAGGGGAGGCTAACAAAAGGCATCCAAACCTTCTCAAAAGACAAGCGTGATATTCAGCTTCAGGGGGGTTTAACAAGAGAACACCTAGCAAAAAAAGGGAGATGTCTTTTTTGATGTTATCATTTGGTTCCTCCCAGTCTACATCAATACACATTTTTAAAAAAAACTGTGTTAGTTTGTTTCTAAATATTGTTATGGAATGTCACGTGGTACTTAATTAACAGGAAAGACAAATACACTACAAACACTTAACATTCCATAAAATTACAAATAATAAAGAAAAAAATAAGTATAAAAATTGAAAACTACAAAAAACCCCACTTTTTTTTCATTATGAGGTAATAAAGTATTAATATTTGAGCACAGAAGTTTTCCTTACCCCCATTCAATATATATCTAAGGTTGAGTTATGAAAGCCTGTGAGACCTACCAGTCTTTGCTTTTCTGAGCATATTCTGTAAAACACTTATATCTGGATTCTGTATACAAACAGATCTACTACTTTTAATAGGAGCGATCTGTCTATTGAGGAGCTTTGTTCATCACAAGCCTCCCATCTTCTGAGAAAGATGGTAACTTCCAAAGAAGGGAGACTGAACCTGATCTTTTTCATATACTTACAAATGACTGAAGACACCATGCTATTATAAGATCACTGACAGGAAACATAAACTAAAAAACCCCACACAAAACCTTCTCAATTTCTCATTGGGCCAGAATGTGCTATAGCTATATAGCTTTCATGTTTTATAAATCATGTTTTAAGACTATATTCTACTCTACAAAGTTTTTACACAGCCAGAAAAGTCAGTCAGTTACTTGAACATAGCTACAGAAGACATTTAACACTGAAGTTTAGTTCATACAGATATGCTTTCACTCATTGCCAAGGTAACTTGCAAAGACTGCCAAGCATATGCTTTATGTCTGACTCAGAGGCCTTTAAAAAAAAAGGAGGAGGGAAAAAAAAAGAAAAAAAGAAAAAAAAGAAAAAACAAAAAAGAAGAAAAAAAAAGAAAAAAGAAAACCCACGACACGTTTTTAACAACTCTCCCACTCCCTCTCTGCGCTACTGCGCGACCCCAGCACCTGGCACAGCTTTGCCAATACACCTGAGCACCTGAAGCACAGCAGTGGCGTGCTTCAGCATTTACAGGTTCCTCCTCAACCTCCTACGTTTTTCCCCGAGATGGAAACAAAAGCGAGAAGTTGCCCGAAAGCGACAAAACAAGACGCACAGGCATCTTGAGTACAAGCATCTGAAATTCCCGCCTCGATGCGAGCTAGAGATAATAATGCACCACACAGACAGAAACAGACGTTTCCCTGACCCGCTGTGAGACGAACAGCCTTCTGGAGGGCTCTCCCTGCCCGCTAAGAGGGCTGCAGGCCTAAGACCCCGATTCCAGATTTGGGGCTGGGGGCCTCCTCTCCCGCAACGCTCCCCCCTGCCCGCCCACGAGCGGTCGCCTGCGGAGCCGAGGCCGTGGCGCCCTGAGGCCCCCGACGCCTCCTCAGAGAAGGCGGCTCACCCGGCTGCATGAAGGGAGGAGGGGGGAAGCGCGGCCGGGCGAGGCGGGAGCCGGTCTCTAGCCAAGCATCAGTAGAAACTTACATCCCGGTTTGAGCCCCGAGAGGCTCAGGGAGACCCGAGGAGGCCTAGCCGCTAGCTCCCGAGGCCCCCACAACGGAGGGGAGGGGAGGGGAGGGGAGGGGAAGAAACCTGCGGGGCCGCTCACCCGCGCCGCTCTCCGCAGCCCCAACGGTCGCCCCCAGCGGGCACCGCCCCAGCAGCAGCTCCGCCCCCTCGAAAATGGCGGGCGCACGGAAACGGCCCCCTCGGGGCGGGGGGCGGGAGCGCGCAGGCGCCGCGCCCCACCCCGCGGCCGCTCTTCCGTCGCACCCGGGTGGCTGCGCCGCCCCCTGGCCTGACCCTCACGCCGCGCGGGGCGCGGAACCCTCCCGGGCTCCGAGCTTGCAGCGGTTGTAACGGCCCTGCCGGCGTTGGCGTTGAGGAGAGGTAGGGTGAGGGCTGGGTGGGGGGCCCTAGCGGTCGGCCTGGGTGGGGGGCCCTGCGGCCGGTGACCGCAGTGGCTGGGCGCGCTTCTGCTCTCTGGGAGCGGGGGGCGGCTGGGAGGAAGGGAGGCTGGTCGCAGGGTAGCGGCGTCGTCTGCCCCCGCCCCGGCGCGCTGTGTCAGGGCAGCGCCGGGCCAGGAGCCCCCCGCCCCGCCGCGCTGATCCTGCCCGCGCCGGGGTGGTTCTGGCGGGTGGTTTTGCGGGGACACGTTAGCAGTCGGAGCTGGCTTTTGTCACCCGCTGTCCAGCGTGGTTGCTCTGCCTGGTATGAGGGCTCCCCGCTGGGTGCCCGGCTTTGCCCGACGGCAGCCGGCGCTGCGGAGGCAGCGAGGAAGCGGGTAAGGGCCGGGGAGCGGCTGCCGCCTGGGCTTTCCAGCCGCGGAGGGACCGGTGTCGCTGCTCTGGGAGGTGAGCGGATCCTTCCAGGTCGTCCGGAGAAACTGTTGGGCCAAGCAAGAGATAACCGTGGGATTGGAGGTGCGAGTGGGGGGGTGTCTGCCCCCTCGTTCCTTTGTGCCTCCCCAGAGAGGAGGCGGAGCTGCCTTCTGTGCTGCTGTTTGTCAGACAGTGCTTTTCCAGTGTCCGGATGGGATGGTATGGACTTCTTATGCATTGGCTGTGAATGTGTTCGGAGGGGAGTCGTGAATGTCAGTCACGTAGTCTAACGTGGGACATCTGGCTCGGATAGCCCCTAAAAACATTCAGCATTCCGCTGCTGTGTGTGAAGCTAGGCTTCTGACTTCGATTCTCTGAAATATGTGCCTTTTGAGTACAACAGATAGTGTATCTTCCCTTCCTTCGTTATTATAAACCACTAGAGTTAATTTGTGATTTATTTATTACTATCGTTGTGTCTGTTTAAACAAATGTAGTGTGCTATACATCAGCAGAAGACCACAACTCACTTCCTCCTTTTCTCCYGCCCTGTGCTTCCTCCCATATCTTGCATTCATCCCACCATAGGTCTGCTCTGATGTCTTTTCTCTACCTCTGTATTGCTAACTGGACGAAAGGCAATCCGGGTTGTAACTGGTTTGGGTGCAGAGTGGTTAAAGTGAATGTTTTGAGTGGCAGCTGCTTCCTACCTTACACGGACACCAGGCCAACACAAGGCTGCTAGAAAGCCAGTGGAGTGGTTTTGGTGGCAGTAGGTTGGTTGTGTCTGCTCTGGATGAGGCCGACTGTGACTAGCCGGGTAGGGAAAGGGGAAAACAGTTGTAGAACTGCATTGCAATGGAAACTATGGAAAGAGATGCCATTGGTTAAGTTGGAACACGGGTGGGCATCAGTGCATGTTGCTTCCAGTGGATGCATCCTCTGTTTTCCTATACTTTGATGTTAACAGGGTAAACGCTTTTCTACTATAACGTGTAATAGTCCTAATAGTTTTATACAGCACATTTGGGGACTGCGTTTTTCTTTCATGCTCTCATTACATGCATACCAATTACTTGTAATAATTTGTAGTGATCCTGTGATGTTTTTATAATTGGATCTGTCTTGACCTTATTTGTTCCCAATTTATAGCTCCAGTTTTTATTCCTAACTGTATGCTCTTACATTCCATGATAGTAAAGTTCATTTTCTCTATTAAATCAGTACTTTCATTTTGTCTTTCTGAATAACAGTCGGGTTCTTGTTTGAATTATTGATGTTCCTGACTCTGTCATCACAAGTTTCCATTAACATAGTCCTACTTTATATTGCAATATAAACATAAAGGTAGACTTCAGTTTTTAAATATGATGTCTGGTCCATTACCAAAACCTTCTGTTAACATTTGTCAATAGTGTCCGTTGTTGGCTTCCCATTAGTCTATTACATATTTTAAAATACTTGTACTAATGTATGTTTTTGCCAGTTTAATTGTTTCCAATATAGTGTTCCACATTTTAATAACCTTCAGATAGGTCAGATAGGCTGCTTTTCCTTTTCCTTGAATAGTTATTCCCAAACTGTTGTTAAAGTTATGGTAAGTGGTGCTGAGACTGAAACCAACTACTTTTTCAATTAAAAACTTCATTAAGAAAATTAGGGGTGTCTTGGTGCAAGAGTTTTGGGAGCAATTAATGTAAAAAAAGGAACTTTTTCTGTCAAAAATGTCAAGAAGATCTGAAGATGAAATTCAAATGTATGTGTCATTTTCTGTGGGTTTTTTTTTTTTAATGTTGATTATTTCTTCCTTTAGCTTTTAAAGCTTTGTTTCTTGTGAAGTCTTATTAGTGGATTCCTTGTTGGTGCAGTCAGTTTCTCTTTCCTTCCGGATTTTTTGTACTCAGTGTAGGTATTACATCCGCTGGCACTTGTCGTCATAATTTTTGAGGCTACTTTAATAAAGTTTGCTTGCAGTTCCAGTTAAGTTTTGTTTGCAGTACTAGCTCTTCAAGAGTTCTGGGGTGCGGACTATTCTGTCCTTTGCCTTCGTCACACTTAGATTACATGAGTGAGTTTTCTTCTAGTTTATTTTGTTCTGTTTTCCACTCTTATACTCTCTTTTTCTTAAATGTCCAAATGTTATAGCGATGGAACTCATAGCCCTGATCTTTAGTTCGGACATTAATAATTGCAACATTTAAGTCTTGTGTTTTCCCTTCTTTCTAGAGAGTGATTTCAATGGAACATTGAATGAATGCTTGTCTTCGTACTTGAGTGATGGATAAATTCCAAGAGCACACAGGCGTCTCTTTCCTGGTCTGAGTAATTTAAGCATAAAGACGTGTTTAAGTAGGAAACCGAAAGTAGCATAGCAAAAGGTATGTAACTGAATCATGAAGTGTATTTGCTCCTTGGTTTCTATGTGTATGGTATTAAACTACATCACATAAAATGGAAATGACATATTCCCTGTAAATAGTTAATGGACATAATAATAATCCAGTATTTGATCTGAAATCCCTGCCATACAAAATTATTGCAAGAATGTCTGGTGGGAATTTTACTGCATTTCTGCATTTCCTTTGAATTTTGTTCATTGCACTTAATGGAGAGAGATGCGTGTTATTTTTTCTTTATCATTTAGATGCTGTGTCAAAGAAAATTAATGAGGGAATTATTAGACGCTGTATTTTATAAAACAGTCAATGCATATCTAGAATAGAAATTAAATACTCTTTGTAATGATGTAACAAATTTTAATGTCTGTAGTGTTTTGTGTAATAAATGCTATTGTCTGTGATGCTTGGTAGTATGAGCTATCTGACCCTCTGTCAGTTGAAATCAGGCTATAGTTTGACCAGAACATTAAGCTGACACAAGTAAAAGAAGCTGCTCGAAGAAGCACTCTCTTTCTCCACAATGACCCAAACGTACAGACCTGCATGGTGAAATGGTTGGGGAACTTACCTCATTTAAAAAGAAAAAAGTTTTTTCCTGCATTAAATTTCAGTAGAATTGGTGCCTTGAGACAGTTTATTATTCTGCTGTGTAAAAAGCTGCTTGAACTCAGGGGGATGAGACAGAAACAGAAGAGGCAGAGGGAGGAAAGACTGCTCCTCTCTGGTGCAGTGCTAGTTCTTATGACTAAAGTTGTAATTTAACAGTCTTTATTTCATTGAGTTCTCTGTAGATTCTTCAAGTTATTAATCTTAAAACATTTAAAGAGAGAATGTGGAGCAAGACCCACAGAGAAGCTCTGGGAGGGCCCGAGAGCTTTAATGAGGGKGCCCCATGGGGCCCTGAGGCTGTGTGTTGCACAGCTGGAACCGCTGTGCTGATCCACCCAGCTTTCTCACAGACTGTGTCATCTCCCCTGCAGCACACAGGAGATCATGCTAGGAACTGTTAGGCTGACCTGCCTGCCTTCTCTCCTGGATCGTCCCATCTGTCCTGTGGGACAAGGAAGTGGTCACTYGTTATCATTAAATGTATCTGTGACTAGAAGTGTTCTGGTATCCAAGCCCCCAGTGTGTTTAGTCTCCATACAGTCAATTTGGTCTCAAACCRTGACACATGGTATCAACTTTGGACATGCAATGTCTCTAATGCTGGTCATTCTTTCCTTTCCTGCACCCCTCCCCATTTTAAAAAAAAAATTATTATTTTTATTTATTTTATTTTTATAAATAAACTCAGCCTACTCTTAGGCCATGTGTCATGCAGTGATCTTTGTATGGCAGTGGGTATTAATTACATTTAATGCCTCTGAATTTTGGTCGAACTGGTGAGATGCATTTACGTTGGTTGCCATCTTTCCTAGAAGGGAGCTCTAGCTTAAATTCTAGTAAACAAAGTTGTCTGAGTAGGAGAACACGCTCCATTTCAGAAACTTTTTGATGTCAGAAAACTATGCAGCTGATGTCAGTTTTAGCCTGTTTTGGACACTTACCAGTAGATGACTTAACTACTGGCAAATAAAAATATTGTGCATTGCCTTTGTATAAACAGGACCTTGCTTCCACTTTRGGCAAAAGTACGTGAGCTCCCATGTTTGGTGTAGTGCTTTGGGACTCTAGGTATGAAGAATGTAATACGTACTTTTGGGGGAATAAAAACCATGCCCTAAGGGTACCATTACAGAAAATGTGAGATTTTGACTAATCTTGATGCCTGTTTTTTCAGTTTTATGTGACTTTAGTAGACCTTGTTACTTTTGCAAGATTCATTTCTGACCAGTCATTAGTGCGGGRAGTCTGTGCATTATTTAGTCATTTGTAGAGGAAATATATACATGTGTTCTCCATATTACAGAATTGTTATCCTTCATTAGTAAAATAACAACATTTTGTTTACTGTGGTCACATTACACTGCCTCACAAAAGCAGGGTGGCTGCATGCAAGAAACAGCACAGGAACAGTGCTATGAATCTAAGTTTTCCTTTATTCTACTCTTATGTGTTCTGCATATTACTATTCTAGGCATTTGTCAACCACATATAATTAATACATTTTCTTTTTGGCTGCGCAGCTCACTTTAATCAAACCTGCATTGATGCTGCTGATCACACTATGATAGTTATGTACTTTTTACAACTTAATCTTGAGCTCCATTACTAACCAAAAACACTTCTAGCAAATATCCCAAAGTCTAATGTACCAAGGAAAACAGAATCAAGGTTGATTTTGTTGTTAATCAACAAATAAATTCAGCTTGATTATAATAATGAAGTTGTGTTTCTTTTGTTCTAATACAACTTCTTCATAATAAGCTTAGGCTTAAATTCACTGAAATTTCAGTTCTGAAAAATTACTTGTTTGTTGCAATGTTTGCTATGATCTTAATATTTCTTTAACAAAAGTAAATAAATTGGTATGTCTGTGCTATCATCTGTAGATATGTTTTCATCTAGAAGACTGAAACCTACAATCTTTCATTACTTTCATTTTTCAGTACTCATGGGTAAGAGAAAGGAAGAAAGTATTTCAAAGCCTGGATCCCACAAAAGACAGAGACAAGAATACMCAGATGAACATAGCGATGAGTCTAATGAAGAAGAAAATTCACAGTCATCAGCTGATAGTAATTTCTCTTTACTGTCGGTAAGTTGTTTAAAAAGTTGGGTGGGGGAGATGTAAGAAAAAGTTGATATAAAAAAGTTCTGTGCTTTTTGTTGACATTTGGTTGTCTTGCATGTAGGCTTCAGTGGAACTAAGAAATCAGAAGTAACGTCTGTGATGAGGATTTCTGCATGAGTTCATTCTTACCTTATGTCTTTTGGGTCATGTAGTTATAACAGTTGATCATAAAATAACAGTATTCTGGTTTTATAGAATGAATACTACTGAAGTTGTCAAATAACCAAATAAAGGAGACAGGTTTTGTTTGAGAGATGTTTGGTATATCTGGTTTATGGTTGTAGTAAAAGCAGAGAAAATATTAAGAAAACAAATTATTTACTAAAAGAAGCACCAAATACTTGTTTGTTTTGCACAGCTGACACTTTCAAATGACTAAAAAATTCTAGTGTTTGAAATGCATATTTTGGGAAATGAAACTTGAAAACAGGAATACCATTTTTTTCTGTTTTTCTGTAATAGTTAAATTCTAATTTGATGGAGGACTTTTAAAAAATAATTTCTGAGATTGCAAATACTGTCTTGTGTATTATAAGCCACCATGGTTGATTTTTGGTATGCAGAAGCATTATTCCTCACTTCACTTTCTTGAACAGCAGCTGTTCTGTGTCATTGGTTTGTTTATTTTTCCTGAGGACTTTGCTTTCTTAGAAAACATTGCTTTTCTGAAGCACCGGTGATTAAAGTTTCCTGTCAAAACAATACTTCACCAGTTGAACAGTGGGCTGTCCCATTTCTAGTTTCATTTCCTCCTTCCTGATCTAATTTAATTTCCCTCCTTCTAAGCTATGCTAAAAATTCTCACAAATAGTATTGTTCAAGTAACAAAAAAGTCTTTCTGTGATGCTCTTTATTACTGCTCTGACAACTGTATAGAATTGATGATCTTAATCTTTTATATTGTATTAATTATAAGTCAGTTATGGGGAGAACTGAAAATTACTATGGGTGAGTGATCAGCTTTGGTAACTGTTTTCCTCTTACTTTATTGCGTAACTGCTCTGTAGTAAGCAACTTTTCATAGTGACATGAAACCCTTCTGATTTCCTTGTAGTTTGTAACCACTGATGTTTTATATCATACTGTCATTTGAATTCTCATTATATTTAAAATAGATAAACTGTATCTCATTAAAATGCATACATAACACCGGTCTTAACTGTTAATTCTTTAGACTGCAGGGGAAGTTGGGATAATTGAAAGTATCCAGCTGAAGAACTTCATGTGCCATTCGATGTTGGGGCCTTTTCAGTTTGGATCAAATCTCAATTTTGTTGTTGGAAACAATGGAAGTAAGTATTAATTGCATCATTTCTTTGTCAAAGAACACTTTTGTTAATAATTTAGAAGATACAATTTTTATTTGAAAAAGAATTGCCAGCCATCTTTTAGGAATGGAGGAAGATTCACTTTTGGACTTGGGAACCACACAGGTCTATCCCAGTAGTTCAAGGCTGGTGAAAAAGTTAGGTCTTAAATTTGGAGATTTGCAAAAGATAATGTGAATATAAATCTTTTCATAACTGAATCATACATAAATTTATATTTAAATTAAATGTACTTGTATGTTCATTATTAAATGCACAGTAATTGTCCAAGTATATGTCATGTAGAAACTATTATAGGAAAAGGAAATGATACTTACTTATGCAAGTTCCCTTCTTTTGGAAAGAGAATTTCAAAAATTAAATTTTGAAAGAAAGCTTAAAATCTTTCAGATAGTTATATAAATGGTAAAGTGTGTTTGATTTCTTTTGTTGTGTACATGTTTTCTGTATGCTTGTAAGGAAGGGGAGATTCTTTCCTCCTGAGATAGGACATCTTGTTGAATGCAAATTGCTAAATAGAAGTAACAGAAGTTTGGCTCAGCATGTTTGTGTTTTTTGTTTTTTGTTTTTTTGTTTGTTTGTTTGTTTGGGTTTTTTTTGTTTTTTTTTTTGTTTTGTTTTTTTTTTAGGGAGAACCTTAGGAAGTGGCAGATGTTTTTCTAGAGTAATCGCTATTTTATATGTTTGTTCAATAAAGACAGAATTCGGACTTTAAGTGCATGAATACATAAGCAGTCAAACAAAAGTCTGTAATATGGGTGAAGTGGATAAAGAGTTGCAAGAACTTCTTTTTAAAAAAAAGTTCAATGCTTCTATTACAGGTGGAAAAAGTTCTGTATTAACTGCTCTTATTGTTGGACTTGGTGGAAAAGCCACTGCAACTAATAGAGGTTCCTCGTTAAAAATGTTTGTACGAGATGGAGAGACGTAAGTAAAACTTTTTTAGTTTTAAGGTTGAACATGTTGTTCAGTGATTGTGATTCAGGTTAGCTGATCAGTTTTCTGTTCACCTTTGTTTTGTCTGTTCTCTTACTGGATCTACCAGATTTGAATAAAAAGCCTAACACTGAAGAGATCATATTTAAACAAAAAAACCCAAAACTACAAACAAAAACCACAATAGAAATTTTACCAGTAATTTACCAGTAGTATACCATTATCTCTGAACTAGCCAACATAGTGATATGTCCTGCATTGCCCAGTTCTTGTATATTACTTCCACGATGTACTTGAATATCCTACAGAAGAATTGAGTTCATTAGAAAAAATTCATAGGAAACTAGTTATCATTGTTCTGCGAGCAGTGAGGTTTATTTTTCTGTCTTTCTGAATGAATGAATATACAATATAAAGACCTTGACATACAGGTGTATTATTAAATATGCAGGAAGTAGATTCATGTCTGCTGTAAGAGTGGGGATAACATGTTTAGGGGAATCAATGAAAAGATAGGAGAGGAGGTTTAAAAGATTACATTTACATAAAGCTGTAACTCAGAGCCCCAGGCTTTTCCTGTCAGAGGTTCTTGGAGTAAAATTGTTGGCAGTACCTGCCTTATGTATAATAATGTTTCAGCATTCACTTGAGAAACACAAAATCTGAATTCAGAACTGAAACCACATCTCACCTTTTCTAGAAGAACGCCTTAAGCATTCTGCTATAGATTACTTTGATTAGGGATGGCTGTAGAAGCTAAGCAACTGTTTCCTACAGAGCCAGTTTGGGGACAGGAGAACAACCAAAAAGCAACTTGATTCTGCAACCTAAAGATGGGGCCACTCAGATGGGAAGGGAAGGTGGGGGAAGTATGCTCTCTCAACTATTTGCTTTTGGCTGATGATTTATCTGAAGCATAGAAGGTGCAAACAGGTCAGTGTATGGCAGCTTTTCTGGCCATCTGTCTCTGATGCTGTTTTGGCTCAAACAACATAAATATATCTTGTTCTGATTGGTACTGTGACTGACTTCCAGTTGTGTACAAGACATGACAATCTTTGTGGAAAATGAGAATGTTCTGGTTTTGTTTTTGTTTGGTTTTTTTGTTTGATTTTTTTAGGGGGTTTTTTTTGTTGGTTTTTTTGTTTGGTGGGGTTTGTTTTTTTTTTTTTAGATTTTGAACTAATTTCAGTTGTCTTTTTTTATTATTTTTATTTTTTAGTTCTGCAGATATTTCCATAACATTACGAAACCAAGGTAGAGATGCATTTAAACCAGAAGTGTATGGTGACTCTATTATTGTGAATCAGCACATTAATCTGGATGGAAGCAGAAGTTATAGACTGAAAAGCAAATCTGGTTGGTGGTAGTTTGTTTTGTTCTCAGTCTTAGAAACTTTTTAAGTGTTTTCATGGCTTTAAATGCCTTGATGTTAGTAAAGGATGATGTTTCTCATTTCATTCATCATTCAAGGATGACGATGTCCATTTTTTTGTGTTTACCTTAGACTAAGAATATTTTAGCATGTCAAAAGCAGTTGTGTCAGGTTCTGCATGATGTGAGGTCATACAGTATTTGTCTTTATGAAAATCTGCTTGTGTGATGAGGCTGAACATAGTTTTTAGTCTTTCTGAGTTTTTGTTGAATTTGCTGATTTACCTGAATTCTGTCTCAGAGGGTTTATGAGGCAAGGAGGGACTTTAATTAGAAGTCTTTCTGTACAAATGCAAATATAATGGAAAGATTAAAAAACCCAACTAAACAGTGTTGTCATTTAGGACTAAATCTGTGTTACAAAAATATTAATCTTATTTTTTACATTTGTTAAGAACCACTAGATTGAGCAAAAGGCTAGAGCATTGTATGACACTCTACTTTGGACCTATTGGCATTTTTCCTTTCTTTTTTTACCGTTAGGGACCTTAATTTCTTCAAAGAAAGAGGAACTCACAGGCATACTGGATCACTTTAATATACAGGTAACTGTTATAGTGTTTAAATTCTGTGCAATTTAAGACATCAACATGTGATGTTATAATTCTTCAATTAAAAAGCAATGTTCCATTTCATTAAAWGAGAGACGTTCACCTCTTCCGTGTTCTTTCAAGATCAAATGCAATGGCAAAAGAAAATTTGTACCTCATGCAATGCAGAATAAGATTCTGTCCCAGACAGATCTATGATCTGTGAGCTGTGAGTCATGTATCCTGTTAATGAAAGTCATAGCATAYGTAGGTTTCTTTCATACCTGGAGCTTTTATTTTTTTTCTGCTCGTTATTTCAGTTTTTGCTGTTGCAGAAATTTGAGTGTGTTTTTGCTGCTTAAGTTAAGGAAAGATCAGGTAGTGCACATGAAGTTTAAAATATTCAACATATTGAGCCTTTCAAATAATGTAAACTTCTGTTAGTATGCATTGATTTTATTTTGTGGAAACTTCCGTAAGAAAATATGGGGCAATTCATTGCATTTAATGCAATACTTCAATCAATTAAATAATGAGAAATTAAAAAGCATTGGACAAAATTCCTAATGCTGATCTTGTTAAATAAATGGAAAAAACAGGCACTGTCTTTCTAGAAGTCAGTTATCCTCCTGGAAACAGTTCCTTAGTTGTCCGTGTTGTGGTTCTAATTTGTACTTGATGGAGTTGGATTTTTTTAAATTTTTTGTTTGTTTGTTGTTGGGGGTTTTTTGTTTTATTTTTTCAAAACAAAAAAGGGGCGAGAGGAGCAGAAATCTTAATTTCTGGATCTGCTTCTCTCAACTTACTACTGAATTGCTGGGCATGGAACAGGGAGATGGTTTGCTCACTTTCATAGATATGCAGTTACATGAGAACTTTTAAACTTAAAATAAAAAGAAAGTAATTTATTTTTATAGGTAGATAATCCTGTGTCTGTTTTAACCCAAGAGATGAGTAAGCACTTTTTACAGTCTAAAAATGAAGGTGACAAGTACAAGGTAAGAAAAATAATTTAACATTTTGATTAAACATTAAAATACTGATTTCAAATTTTTAGAGGTGGCATTTGGAGGAAAAAAAAGAAATCGGAATTCTTAATTTTAATGACCCGTTGTGGGTTGACTCAGGTAAGCAGCTGAGCACCACATAGCCACTTGCTCACTTCCCTGTTGCCTCCCGCTTGGGGTGGGGGAAGGGGAAAGGAAGAGTAAAAGCAAGAAAATTTGTGGGTTGAGATAAAAATTGTTTAAAAAATGAAGGAAAAGTTGGAAGAAGAGAGAAAGCAAAACAAAACAAGAGATGCAAAGGCCATCACTTGCCACCTCCCATGGGTAGACCGATGCCCAGCCAGTTCCCGAGCAAAAGATGGCTAACCCCGCCTAAATCCTCCCCTCTCCCTTTTTATTGCTGAGCATGACTCTGCTGGTTTTGGCTGGGATAGAGTTAATTTTCTTCATAATAGCTAGTATGGGGCTGTGTTTTGGATTTGTGCTGAAAACAGTGTTGATAATACAGGGATGTTTTCRTTACTGCTGAGCAGTGCTTACACAGAGTCGAGGCCTTTTCTGCTTCTCACCCCACCCCACCAGTGAGTAGGCTGAGGGTGCACAAGAAGCTGGGAGGGGACACAGCTGGGACAGCTGACCCCAACTGACCAAAGGGATATTCCATACCATATGGTGTCATGCTCAGCACATAAAGCTGGGGGAAGAAGGAAGGGGGGTACATTCAGAGTGATGGCGTTTGTCTTCCCAAGTAACCGTTACACGTGATGGAGCCCTGCTCTCCTGGAGATGGCTGAACACCTGCCAGCCGATAGCCGATGGGAAACAGTGAATGAATTCCTTGTTTTGCTTTGCTTGTGTGCGTGGCTTTTGCTTTCCCTATTAAACTGTCTTTATCTCAACCCACGAGTTTTCTCGCTTTTACTCTTCCGATTCTCTCCCCGATCCTGCTGCGAGGAGGAGTGAGCGAGCAGCTGCGTGGTGCTTAGTTGCCAGCTGGGGTTAAACCACGACAATGACATTTTTTGGGGTGGAATATCTCTTTGGTTAGTTGGGGTCATCTGCCTGGTTGTATACCCTCCCAACCTCTTGCACACCCCGCCAGTCTATTCACTGGGAGGGCAGAGTGAGAAACAGCGGAGGCCTTGATGCTATACCAACACTGTTCAGCAACAACTAAAACATTAGTGTGTTATCAGTATTGTTTTGGTCACACATCTAAAACACAGCACCATAATAGTTGCTATTAAGAAACTTAACTCCATCCCAGCCAGACCCAGTACACTATCTGATTTCTCTGAAGACATTGATAAATTTAAAAAAAATTTAGGACAYGCTGAGTTAGTTCATTATTCAGAAATATCCCACCAGTTATTTTACTTTGGGTATCATTCAGCATGCATAGAGGTTGGGATGAGTGGTCTTTCTATGGTAATTATTTAAAGTTCACTTAGATAAGCTGCTGAATCTGACGTCTGCATCTTTTTATTCCTTTTTAGTTTTTTATGAAGGCAACTCAGCTGGAACAAATGAAAGAAGATTATTCATCTATTATGAAAACTAAAGAAAATACTTGTATTCAGATAGAACAAGGAGTAGAGGTATGTAAAAGTTAAAGTAATTATTAGTACAGATCTGAGCACTGAAATAACTACAGGAGTTAAGCTACATAGTTTTGATTTGATTAGGTCTCAGTGACATTAAATTTAAAAAAAATAAATCTTTCCAAGATTCCRTATTATATCACAGCTTTTTGCACTCACGATTTAACCTCTCTTTTTTTTTCTTTAAGCGTCTTCAAGAATTTCAGCAGCTTTATAATGAAAAAAAAGACCGTTACAAAAGCATTGGGTTTGTGAATGACATGCGAAATCATCTTGAAGATTTGAAACATAAAATGGCATGGGCAGTGGTAAATGTCTTGTTAAAATATGTTTCCTCATATGAAACATACTTTAAATTATTCCCAATCTGCTGTGGACATTCTGATATATGCTAATATATGCCTCTTTTTAGGTGGGTGAAATGGAAAAAGAAATACAGCCRATCAAAGAAGGCATCAGAGCTGAAGAAGGAAATACAGAGAAGTTTGTTCAGAAGCTAGAAGAATGCCGGGTACATATATGGTTTAAACCATATGTCACTCTAGTTTTGGCTCCTTGACTCAAGAATAAAAGTGATATTTAAACTGATTGTCCTTTAGCTTGTAAGCTATTGAAACTGGCCATCTTAACTTTTCACAAGCAGCTAAGAACATTCCCATTTATACACCTTTTTAGCCATCTAAAACTTAACAGTAACATTTGCATTCCACATTTCATTGGATAATAATATTAGGACATTTTGTTTTCTGTTGTTTAGTAGGGGTGTGTGTGTGGTTTTCATGCTGATACTTTTGTTTCAGGTAAGGGTTATATTATTTTGACTGGGAATTTGAGATGACTAGCTTTGCATATACCAGTGAACAGTAATGTAAACTGTTTTATTGTTGAGAGTACTTACTTGGTGCCTATTTCTGTAATGTTGGAGCATCTTTCAGAGATCTGTCATGTAGGTTTCCTTGGGTATCATTGCCTGTAGAAAAGATCAGTGTCTGATTTCAGGAGACACCTGGATATTTAACAGACTCTTTGGATGGTACTTAAGACTTCCATAGGTAGCAAGAAAGAAGAATTTTGCCAACCTTTCAGATTCACATATGAAATAATATCTTTTGCAGAGAAACACTAGGCATCATTATTTTGAACTTTTCAGTCTATTAAAACTCCTTCTCCAAACTTTCTGAATTGGCACTCATTTTTCATTGATTTTTTTTTTTCTTTAATGTTTTAAAAGAAGTAGTATGTATTTGTTTTACATTTGAAGTGTTTTTACTTTATGGCTGAACATGTCTGTGTAATGTTGAAGAAACGTTGTCCAGACACGGGTTTCACTTCCTTCCATATCATGGTACTCGGCCTTATTGTAGTAGGAGTCCTGTGTTTGAGTAAACCATAAGTTAGAAAAGAAGGTTGCTGTTTACTTCACAGATTTGGTAGTCCGTTGGTTTCCTGAGTATTTTCCTTTATTAATTTTCATCTTAGCATATCCATAGTGGCAATGACTTGCTTTATTTTTTTAACAAAAAAAAAAGCAAATGAGATGTCAGATGGATTCTTTTGAGAGAGATTTCTTCTGTAGCATTAAGAGGTTTTGAAGAAAATTTTGTTTCATTACTACTTGTGTATCATTCTCTTTTTGCACCAAAGGTAAAAGTGAATGAAGCAGAAGAAAAGTACAAAGCAATACAAGACAAGTTAATAACAATAAGTGAAGAAGCACAAGCCCTGCATCCTCAGTGTATTTCTTTGAAGGCTGATGTGCAGGCAAGAAGAAAAGCAGTCAACGAAGCTGAGGTAGGCAAAAAGAACTTCCAAAGTTCATACCAATTTAAAGCTTTGATCTTGTCCATTTTCTACCCATATTTACTTATCCATCTGTGTCTAGGCTCCCTGAATCCATAGTGCAGTTCAAAATAGGTGCAATTTCCTGCCTGACATGCAAGTAGTTTCTGTTCGGGGGCCACAGGGTTTATACCTTTACACAGGTGTTAAGGTGTTTTATATGATACAGGTAATAAAACAAAGCATTAAGCTTAGGTCAAAAGAAATGTCATTCAAGTTAACTGTGTTATTACTTCTTTTTCACATTCTTGAAATTCAAGTGTTGTTTGTCTGTTTTGATGCAGTTCAGTGTTTATTTACTCAAAACTGTAGTTCTTTTTGAAATTATTTCTTGCATCTATTTATTAAACTACTGTATCCTATTTACTTCATAGGTACTTTATAATCGTTTCAAAACTGAGTTAAAACGTCTGGGAAAAGATGATGAACAGCTACGTAAACGAATTGAAGAACTGAAGAGCAGGTAAATGCAGATATAGTGATTACAGTGTATGTTTATTAAGGTATAGGTATGCAGGGAGTGAGCTCTTTTGATTAATGAGAAAATCTGCAGTACAGAAAATATTTATTTAAATTTAAGCAGGGTCCAGTTAAATATTTAAATATTTCTGATCCTGCTTCTTTGCATACCAAGATTTTGACTAGAAGGTGATGAGGTAATTGTGCAGGAAAAAAGCTTTTCTTTTTTGTTGGTGATAATACACATTTTTCTAGCTTCCATGGTGTTGCAGAACAAATATACCTTAAACTAAATGTAATGGGAACATAATTGGGAGAGTTATGTGTGATTACAAGTAAAAAAAAAAAAAAAAAAAAAAAATTTTGCAGAGAAGATTTTAGTGATTAAATTAATTCCACTAGCCTTAGTAGCAGTATGTTGTGACATTTTGATTTTTTTTTTGTTGCGTCAAGACACTTAAGATACTAATGTCTATCAGGAATTTTGAAATGTACAGCCTGTAAAAAAAAAAAAAAAAAAAAAAAAAAATCGGTATTTATGCTTTGTAGATCTTGTAAATGCACAGAATCTTAAATATAACTTTCCGATGCTTAAATCTTTTGTATGATACAGGTAATAAAACAAAATTCGTGTCACTTATAAATCATCAGTGTGGTTTTAAAATATTGAAATTATCTTTTCTAGTGCGCATCAGGTTTCAGAGCCTGAAAAATTGGAAAGACAAAGGAGAATCGCACACTTAAGGGAACAGTTAAAGGCATTCCATGATGAAGAAATAATGATTGGTCAACAGGTGGATCAGTTTCAGCAGGCTATATATAAGTGTAAGGAAGAACATGCTAGACTTAGGTAAGTTATGCTTTTGAATGTAACTGTTTTCCTTTGTTTCAAGTTATAAGAGGTCCCTTCTTATGTACCTGCATTCCCTGAGGTATTAGGCTTCAGTTTCTTTTTTTTTTTTTCCTAGTTTATCTTAGGACTTGCTAAACTTTTGTCTTTAGCACAATGTGACTTAATTTAAAAACTTTTGGAAAATTAAGAAAACTGTTTTGTCATTAAAGGTGAAAGGTATTACTAGTTTAAAGCCTGATATAAATCCATACTGTCAGTTTAATGCCCTTCTTTCTTCCTCCCACCATCTCTCCCTTATTCTCTTATCATCCTATGGGCAGACTATGATTTAAATTTTTTCATGTTGTTTAACACACTAGTACATCCTGATACAACGTCACAAGATATATAACACAATATAAGGAAATAGATACATTTAGGGGTAATTATTGTATCTATAGTTAAAGGCAAATTTATAGAGACTTTGAAGCAAGTGGTTCAAATACCAATTTAGCCCATACCCAAACTAGAAAAACAAAGCACTCTTTGACTTTGATTTGGTAACCTGAACTTGAACAATGATTACCGGAGGGGATTATGGCGATGTTGTCATTTATTGTCTCAAGAGATTTGAGAATTGTTGCTTATTGCATTTGATGTATTAGTTTAAACGTCTTTTATCAATTACTAACTACTACTTTGTGTTCTGTTGAAGACCTTTGTAGAAGACAGTGAAATTGAAGCATATAATGAGAAATAAAATAAATTTATTATAAATTGTTAGAAATAAAAGTCTTGTAAAACTGTTGCAAAGTAGTAATTTTCTTTCTTGCTTTTTTGTGGCATGTGTAGCTAGCTGTACGTTGAAGTATTGAGGTCTTGATACACTGTCCTATTAGTACTTGAAAAATGAGACTTTATAATTATTTTAATCAAATTAAGGCTTCATAAGCTGTTGCTACTGAAAAAAATTCTGTTCTCTTAGGAGAGAAGACTGTGATGTGAAACAAGCACTGGATGCTAAGCAGAAACAGCTGAGAGAGCTGAAAGATAGTAAAACAAATACCTTTAAAAGATTTGGACCACGTACACCAGCATTTCTTGAAGCAGTTGAAACAGCCTATAGGCAAGGGCGCTTTAAACACAAACCTGTCGGACCTTTAGGTAAGAATGACTGCTGAAAAAGACGGTCTTTAGAATATTTCCAGTGATCTTTTAGAAAAACTATTTGTTCTTTAAGGAGCTTCAGATATATCTTTCTTCTGTACTTCCTGGATTAAAGGTTTTATCCTGCTAGGTTATCTTTTGCTTCTGTCCTTTTTATCACATGAACTAGCTAACATCTACTGGTTTTCCTCATTTTCCAGCTGTTTTTGTTAAGGTGTTTTATGTAGTTACAATGGTAAACTTTCAATGCACCTCTCTGACTCCCCCACACCCTCTAAGCATCAGACTACTGTGCTTTAGCTGCTTGTTCCTTGGTGGATAGTGCTGTCCAGCTCTTGGACAGATTTTGTTCAAAATGTCCAGTGGCTGACTTGTGGGCTTGTCAAACTTGAGATGTTTTGCATGGAGCAACTCAGGCAAAACCAATTGAGGTTTTCTTGGRAAGTTTATTAACTAATTAAACTTTATTAAAAGTCATTAGTTTTTTGACCAGCTCTGACAGTGAATGCAGTTTTCAGTTTGTGAATGAGAGTAACGGCTTCAGCATATTCTGGATGTAAGTGTAAAGGCCAAGTACTTAAGTACTTGGCATTTACTGCAAGGTAAGAACGTGCAAACACATGTACTACTGAATACAGGCGATATAATGGAAATCTTTGTGTTTGTTTAACTTGCAGCATAGTTGTTCCTCTGCCTTCACCCTTAAAGCATTAAGTTGTTGATAAACAATCTTTGCCTTGATATACTCCTGCAGAGCTACCATAAAATTGGTACCTTAATGGAAGTTAGTAGTGACCTGTCAAAGATGTTGGAAGAAAATGTAGGCCTCCAAATATGTATAGGTGTCTCTATAGGGAGAGAAATTATATGTCTGTGTTCTCAGGGTAGCTTGACTGTTTTTTATCTTTCAGTTAAATTCTTAATTTTTTTTTCTTCTTGTAAGAAAAGTTTATTTTAGACACTTAAAAAAACCCCATAACACAACAAAGCAAAAACCTTGAGTGGTAAAAATGCACTACTGGATGTTTTGTTATGGAACACAGCTCCTAAGGCCTTGTCTCTTATGTTTAATTTAGGTGCTTTCATTCATCCGAAAGATGCTGAACTGACCTTGGCTGTTGAATCTTGTTTAAAGAGCCTAGTTCAGGCATTTTGCTGTGATAATCATAGTGATGAAGGAACTCTTCAGCTACTGATGTCAAAATATTATCCACATGGATTTAGACCTCAAATAATTGTAAATAAATTTCAGAATAAAGTTTATGATGTTAGACACAGGTAAGTTATGTTTTGAATTTTATTTCTTAGCCTTGATGGTTCAAATTACTGTTAGTTGAAAAGAACTATTTGTAATTTTTTTTTTAAAGAGTCTCATGTGAACTTTATGAATGGTGGTTTTTCTTCTTTTCTTCAGAGGAGTTCATCATCCAGAATTCCCATCGGTTCTCACAGCATTGGAAATAGACCATGCAGTGGTTGCCAATTGTTTGATTGATGTGAGGGGTATAGAAACAATCCTGCTGATTAAAGTAAGGCTCTACGATCCCTATTGGTCTTTAAAGAAAAGTGTTTTCTCTTTGTTTGGAGCATATACGATACCTTCACTGATAGTGTCTGTAATGGACAAAAGAGGTAGAGAAAGATTGTTTTATTTTTCTTTTTCCCCTCTGAGGAGAGGTGAGGACCCTGATGGCTCAGTAGACCCCGACTGTATCCATTGTCAGTGTTATAGTGCAGTACACACACATGTACGTTTCCACTGGAGGGCTCCCAGTAAGGCCCTCTTGGCATTCAATAAACTGTCAGTGTCCTACTTCAAACACCATTTTCTATTGTGGGTGACACAGAGTAAACTGACAACCCATAATGGATTTAGATACTGGGATTTATTTAAGAATCAGCAAGGTTAGAGCTTTTACTCTTATTTCCACACACTTGTTTCCCTGCCCCCCACAACGCTACCTTTATAGGTCTCAACGTCTGTCCCCAGCAGGGAGATCACTGCTGGTCTGGGAAGCTCAGGCAGAAAATCTTATCGGTTCCTGCTGTGCAGCTGCTCACAGATACCTGTTTGGGCTGTTACTGGCCAAGGTCCCTGGGCGTTCCCTGGGATTTGTCTCTACAGATCTCTCCCCATGTGTTTCCAGGATCTTACCTGTTTGTTTCTGGGATGTTCACCACCACCTTTCTGGGCCTCTAAGTGGTCTAGTTTCCCAGTATAAATAGTCCATGTGCGTGTGATCAGCCTCCTAACTGCTGTCTCTGTCTCATGTCTCTTTATTAATTGCTGGGTTCAGGATGTGTCAGTTGTGCGTAGTCCAGATGTTACCAAAATTTGCAACCAGCCCCTATTAGTTGTACCTAGCAACTGGTAGCTAGGTACCAGTTGTAGCTGTAGCAGGCTTGTGCTTGAGAGTTCGGAAGTTCCCTTTCAGATATTGAACTACCTACTCTTACATGAAATTATCAGCTGCCTGTTAGCATTCACAGCCTAATTTATTTTTCACCTACCACAACAACCAGAGCCCCCTTGGACTCTGCAGTGTTAAAGCATTTGAGGTGAGAGAGTGCAGAGGAACGTGGTTGTGGATAGAGAGTCTGCTAAAATAAAAAAAAAAAATCAATAATCAGTTATTAAGTAGAATTTGAATGAGGTGACTAGCAAATGGTGTTGAATTAAGATTACATACTATTTTGATAGGAATTTATTTTTTGATCACCATAAAAATGTTAAAGAACTGTTTTCTGCCATTATATGATTTCTGACCTTAATTGATTTTTTGATTTTCTGTTACTACTGAAGATACCAGCCCCTGCAGATAAGATTACAGGTAAAATGTTCAAAGATAAAAATAAGATGTATATATTTTTATTTAAAGAAAGCAGGGTATTCTATAAGCAGCAGAACTAATGATGCTTACTTTTTGTGGATTTTGTTTTTCTCCAAAACCACTTGTCCCAGTTTGTCCTCTGACATTCGTACTGGAAAAGAGGCAGTTTATGCTCTGTCTAGCGCAGAGCTGACTGACTGTTTAGCAAGCGTGGCTGTTACTGAACAGGATACGTAACAGCTGAACTTTCTAGGCTTTTCTCATGGCAGGAATGCTAGTTTTTTTCTTCCCCCTCTGCCTTACCTAACCACTGATTTTCATAACGTTATTGTCATTGAGCCCTACCTGAACAATTTCAACTGAATCTGAAAGAAGTTGAACAGGTATTGTGTGGATTCTGAATGGATAACATGATTGCCTCGGACAAGGCACTTGTGACCACTTAGTCTGGCACCGGCAATGTTTTTTTTTTTTTATGAGCGTGTTTCCCCAAACTTTAACTGAATATTGTTTGACGTACTTCACAGCTTTCTTTGGAAGATTGTTTCCTGTATGTGTATTTCACTTTTGATAGTTAAATATACCTGTGCATAGTGACCTTTTGGTTAGTGATTTTTTTTCCCGTGGCAAATTATAAGGGACTGATGAGACTATGGAACTTACAATGCAGATAAATTTGTAATAGAATGAAAGAAATGGGCAGCTAAACTAAGTGGGCGGTTTTTGAGAACATAAATGTCTTATTCAACTAAGAAAAGCAGATTCTTGACATTATAGATTTTTTTCACATTCTTTCATTACTGTATTTCTTATTTCTCATTAGGAATTGAACTTATTTCTGGGTGAGAGCTTCTAGACAAGTTTTAAATGGATATTTTTAATTATTGTTGCTTTTCTATTGGTATGATAAGGCCATTGTATTTTTCAGAGTAGCCGTAAAGCTCGTGAAGTAATGCAGTTTAATCGGCCCCCAAAAAATTGTAGAGAAGCTTTCACCGCTGAAGGTGATCAAGTATTTGAAAGACGGTATTACTCTTCTGATTACCTCAGACCCAAGTTCCTAAGCAAAGATGTTGAAGCAGAAATAAGGTTAGCATCTTGTAATGTTGTATTTGTAAAAAGTGCACTTGTTGACATGAATAGTGGAATTGTCTATTTGCATGTACACTACTCTCCAGTCTCTCTATTTGCTGTCTGAGATTTACACTTCCTTTCTGAGAATTCTGGAAAACCTCTTTATCTTTCTGTGATAGGTACAAACCTGAGTTGTACCTAGATATTTTTCAGTTTGTGGCATGTAAATCTTGCCCAGCAAGTAGGGATTTGCTGGGCTGAATACTCCAGGAAATCTAGCTACCTTCCTTTTTATTTTATGCTTGCTGAAAAAGAGTAGGGAGTCAAAACTGTTTCTTTAAAAATCTAACACCTGAACAGTGGTATCGTAGTTTACTGCAAAGGAAGCCTGATTATTCAAACCAAAGTTACGTTGGCACATGTAGTCCTACTGGTTTAAAACTTTGCATCTGTGTTTTCTCAGGCTTTTCACTTCACTCATAGTAGGTATCTCTGATAAACTTGACTTCCCCCTTTTATTTTTTAGGTTTTTTTTTTCTCATTACTTTCAGAATGGTAGTTTAAAAAGCCAAACATATTTCAAAGTTTATAAACTTGAACTGTCACCAAGCAAATTGGTGACAATAGAATACTTTTATTTTGAGGCTTAGATTATATTACAGACATATTAAGTAAATATTTTAATTTTAATATTAATAGTTGATAGTGTAGACTGAATTGAATGTTAAAAATTTATTTCTGTAAACTCAAAAGTTTTCAGTATGTCAGTTAACTGTACTTTGTTCATGTCAGTATATAACGAACTTCACTCAAAGATTATCTTAACTTTCAAAGTGTTATAGGCATTTCATTACCAATATTGCTGTGGGGGAATGATGTAGGCCAGTTAAAAAGGAAAAATGTCTTCCTGCCTTCCCCCCTTGACTTCAGAACTTAGCCTAAAGCAATGACACATTTATCTGGAATAGTATATGCAACTTATTAAACGCTGATTCTGGGATCAGGCTTAATCAGTCCATTTCATGCATCTATAACAAAAGTTGGATTAAACACTTATATTAAGATTTTTTTTTTTTTTTCTTTTTTTACTGTAATATTAGTAAAGCCTCCCCTTTCTTTTGCAGGGGTGAAAGACAATATCAAAGTTTTGCCATCTATAAATAGTAATACAAAATAGCTTTGTTTTGCATTTCAAATAGTTTTACCACAAACTGAAAGAATTAATTATGGAAATCGCTGGACATAACCTCCTTTGTAGAAGGAAAAGTATGAGACTATAGAAAATATTTTTTTCACATCTCTGTTAATGTATTTTCTCTCTGACTGGAAGTGTTTTGTCCTAGTTAAAGTACTTGTTTTTTGTCAAGATGCAGTAGTATTTTTAGAAGTAACATCACTGTTTAGTTCAAACATTTGGCCTGTTTGCAAAAATTGCTAACAGAGGTTACAGATGGTTCAAATTACATGAATGGTTTATCTGCTAGGCATTGAACTAGGACCATCAAGCAGCTATCTGCTGGTTATTAACTATGAGTTCTGTAGAGCTTTGGTGTTTCTTTATTGATCGTTAAAACCATCCAATGCATAACAAACTTAGGTTTGGTTTTTTTTTTTTTTTAAGGGGAGTGCATTTTTACCCTTTGTCTTGTCATGCATTTAATTTTTATTTGTGTATTTCTGTGTGTGTGTGTAATAAATAATATCTGTGTAATATATAATATCTCAATATCACTTTGTTTATAAAGTCACTTGGAGAAAGAAATTGAAAACAAAAAGGCACAGTTGACAGCATCTCAGCAACGTTTATATTCCATTGAAAATGAGATTAGGCAGAATGAAGATCATCTTCATGGTCATCGACAACACCAGAAAGAACTACAGGTAAAAATAGGTACAGTGTTAATTTTTAGAAACTGGTCAGTCTTTCCCTATTTCATTTTGACTTCTGTAATATATTTTGAGTGGATGATAGTTTTTAATGTTTATCCTTACTTTTGTAGTCTGCTTTCATGTTGTTTACTTTTGTAGTATGCTTTCATCATTTAGGACAACAACAGAGGCCACATCAATCCTAGCATACGCTGTTGTTTCTGTATGGTATCTTTTTTTTTTCTTTTCTTCCTCTTGTGCTAAATCTCACAAATTTTTACTGCTTTTTTGACACAAATAGGAAGTTGTTGCAATATTTAATGCAAGTTTCTTTTCCCTGCTTCCCCCTCCTTTATTTCTGTTGAGCCTCGCCTCTTCATTCCCAGAATCTTGTTTCTTTTCATGCTCTTCATTTATATTCTTAACCCATTTTAATATGCTGAATATTTCACCTTTAAGTTTTCTTAATTTTAATTTCTTTATAAACCATTTTACAACTATTAATCTTCTTTCTTTGTTTTCCAGTACTTCTAGATAGGATATATATTTGTGGTGGCCAATGATGTTACAGTTAGGCAGTGTAAGATAACACATACTATACAAGGTTATATTCAATAAATAACAAATAAGAACCAGCAAAAAACCTGGCACGTGGACTCAAATTGCTGAAGATAAATATTTGAAGGAAAAATAAAATGTCTTTTATTCAGTTGTCATGTTGAATGCAAATACAATAATAACTTAATGATTTAAAGTGCGTGTGACTTTCAGAACAAGTTATGTCTTACAAAACTGGATTCCATAGGTAAGCGGGAAGAGCTCTGTCTTTTGTAGGCACTAATGAAGCTGAAAGACCAAATACCTTGCTTTCTGTGTTGACTTAAATGAACAAATGTGAACTTTTCTCTTTAGATAAGCTTAAGAATATTTATTTTCTTATTCTTTTCAGATAAAAATAAGAACAACAAATGCAGAAATAGCAGATCTTGAAAATATGGAAGAACACCAGTCAGTGGACATCCGTACATTAGTAAGAATAGATTATCAAATTTTGTCTAATAAAGATATGAAATAATGTCTTTTAATGTTGGCATTATTTTGAAATAAGCGAATACTGTAGATTTTCAACTAGTGTACAAGTTGGATAAATAGAGAAGAATGTAACACTTTACAGAATGTCTACAATTATGGCAGTGGCATAATTTTATTTATTTTTGGTGAGCTTTTGTTTGGTTGGTGTTTGGTGGGGTTTTTTGTTTTGTTTTTCTCTCCCCTTTTTTTCTTCTTTTTCTTTTCTCTTACTTCCGCCCTTTTTCAGACCAATAGCACTGCAGGTTTATGGAAGGCAAGGTAGTGTTGTAAAGGGATATTCCATGCATTTTCTTTCCTCATTCTAGACCTGCAGTGCTGTAAAACTCTGTTTAGGGAGAAACAGTGCTGTAGGTTTGGAGGTCAGAAGTGGCACCATCAAAGCATAGGTAAAGGCCACTCTGGAGCATAATTTATGTCACAGCACTGCCTCTCTGCCCTGAACCCACAGTTTCTTACTTTGCTGTAGCTTCACCATGCAGAAGTTTTAAAGTTCATATATCACCCTAGGGAAGGATCATGGTAGTATGATGGTTTCTTCAAAGTTCTTACTCTTATCCATGTGTTCTTAAAACGTATGCATAGCAGTTTGAGAACAGAAAAAAAATGTTTAATAATCTATTGTGTTTTGTATAGCGGTGGCAATGAATTTCAACTGTTGCTCTGTAATAAGCTAATGTGTAGATGGCCAAGATTTAAATTCTGAGAATCGTGCTGATAGATGTTAATAGTAATCCTGACTACAGTTGTTTCAGTTAAAATCCATGCCAATTTTCCCACTATTTTATCTGGGATCAGCGAGAGGCTAAATTGCCCAGAATTTTTTTTTTGGTCACTTCTGATGTTGGCACTCACACTTTTTCAGTAGTCTGTCTTTCAGTGTGTGTGCACACACGTGCATGTAAGTAAACATTTCAAAATTTACTCAAAAAGTAAGGGATCAGTACAGATTCTGTAAGCTCTTGTAGGGTTTCTCTTTTCCAGATAATCTAGTTCTGTTGGTTTAAAAAAAAGTATATTCCTTGTCCTTTTGGTGAGATGGAAAAATAGTCTATTACCTTTTTGTAGGAGAATATCTTCCTGTTTAAAAATTATTGGACACTTGCTTTTTCAACATCAACGTTTTTACCGTTGCCTTCTGATAATGATCTTATGCAACTGGTAGATTTATATATTTCCTTCTCCTTACTCCTTTCTTGGATTTTTGTTGTTTTTCCGTTTTCTGCACTTTCTGACCACTACTATGGATTAATTGCTGTTCTTTCACTTGGTATTTGTCTTTCATTGCTACCTTGATTTCACAATTGTTTGATTGTGAAAAAGAATCTTAGCAATACAAGGTTTCGTTTACATATTTATCCCAGGTTTTGGAATATTTGTCTTTTCAAATCAGAAAGTATATGTGATGATAATTCATTAAGAATGGTATAATTTTCTAGGGAACAGTGATGATCCACTTACTCTTCCTGTATTCCTTTGCATACTGGATGTATATACTCTGTAACAGATCCAGAGGGAAGTTACCTTGTTCTTTTGTTTTAAAAAATTACTGTAGTGAAATATTAGCATAGCTAAGTCTTCACAAAATCCTAGCCCCTTTAGTCTTTTCATCACAACTCCCAAATAAAGTCCCCTTAATTTTCAGTCAGATAATTAGGAAATTCCACTTTTTATTTTGCGATTTGATTTAGTGGTCTCCTACAAGATCCGTCAGTCTCTTCTTTTGGGCTTTAGTGACAACTACATTGAGCTGCTCGTATTCTTATTAGAGTTATAGAGTATTGCATGTAATCTTGTACCCTGATAATGATAATAAAATAAAAATCTTGTACAGTCTCCTTTTATTATTCTTCATTTTAATRTATTTTGACAGGAAGATGAAGCTGAAGAAAATAAGGGTAAGATGGAATCTGTAAAAAAAGACATGCAGCAGCAAAGCAGAAAAATGGAAGAACTGAAAAATATTCTCCAGGTAGCTGAAAAAAAATTTGAAGAAATGAAAGAAAAAATTCATCAAGTAGAAGAAATTGCTGGTCCAATTAAGGTAGCAATAATTTCTTACTGTATTTTTAATTCGTTCCCTTTGTGTGGCAAGGGGAATGAGGTTAAAAGGAGGCAGGAGAAAAGAGTATGCTCCTTCCTGATACATTTAAGGTCTACCTATGAAAATGGAAATAGAGCATTCCATCTAAAGCATGTCAAGAAATAAGCTTGGCAATATTTTCAAGATGATGTTTATTGTTAAGTGTAGTTTCTGTAAAAAGAGTTTGTTTCCCGATATTTTTAGTCATGGACTGAAAAGGAAAAATAGTTTCCTTGACTTTCCTTTTTAGTGCATCACACTTGTTGTTTTGGCTTATTTGTTTCTGATAAGGCTTGGCTAAGAGTGTTCATAACTGTTCAGTTTCCAAAATAGCATTTGAAGTTCTATATGAAATGGCTGTTATTCTATAAAGTTGCATAATCACAGAAGGTACCAATACATAGTTTTAATTATTCGAGACTACAGAAGACACCTGGAAATCGCAGAGAAGTAGCAAGACTTAAGATAAATAGCAGAGCGGTGACATGCAAAATCTGATATTGGCAAATAGAAGGCCATCTCATGTTGCCAAGAAGGATTAATAGTTTGAAAATGGAAAACAGAAATAAGAGTCCAGCATGTTTACAGTATTGTAAACTTGTAGAAGGATGGAATGAGGAAAAACTTAGAAAGATCACTATAGGAATCTCTTATATGCCTCACTTAAATTGTATATTGCAGTCAGCCCAAATTAAAAAAAACAAGAGCAAACAAAAAGAGGAAAAAAACAGGTAAGGAAAACAACTGATAAATATGTTAGTTATAATGTATCTAATATGGAAATTCTAAAGATATGTCCTGTTTAAAAAGAACAACTGTGTAAGGAAAGATAATAGATTTATTCAGAATATTAGAACATTATTGCTCGTTATTAAGAGTACTAAACACAATAGAGGGCAACTCTTAAATTCCTGAAAGGATTTTAGATTGGATGTACTGCTATGTGTTCTACAGTTGTTTAATGAACTGTTGACATACAGCAAGTTGTGGCTTTAAGGCAGGATTAGAAAAAGGTAAGGGCATCCATTATTGTTGGTTGGTTTTCTTGTTTGTTGTTTTGGGGTGTTTTTTTGTTGTTTTTGTTTGGTTTGGGGTTGTTTTTTATTTTTGTTTTTTAAGATAAGCCATATAGTTGACAGAGATGAGGAAGAAAATTGTCTTCTAACTTATGTCATTCTTTATACCTCTTTGGTTCTCTGGAAAGATATGATATGACTTCAACTGTATCAACACTTGCGTAGTATAGAAGTTGCTGTAGTCTACATCATATTATAGGTATAGCAGGACACTGAATTTTCACACACAAATGCAGTTCTGGCTGATGTCACACAGGCATCAGAAGTTCTGGCTAGAATGTAGTGTATAAAATAAATGTATTTTTTTGAGGTTTAGGAGAAAGGATGGCTTTTTTTCAAAGATTAAAACATCCCCTCAAGATATGATTCCTAAACACATTACAAGCGTTTATTATGTCCTTGTCAGAATTGAGTATAGACTTTCTGATAAGTTGCTGTTAAAGTTCCTGGACTTCAGAAGGAGTAGTCTTACTGAAAGCAAAATAAATTAGACAGTGTTAAAAACAACATAATTACCTGTGATAAGTCAGTAAACATTAGAGAGATGCTTAGGAATCTACCCCAAACAGTTCACTTATCACATCTTGATTTATTCCAAACAGGATGAATTAAACCAAGCTGACTCAGAAGTGGAAAACAGTAAACGCCGTCTGCAGCACTATGAAGACAAACAGAAAGAACACTTGACTGGCATAAAAAGACATAAAGAATTACTAGCTGCCAAAGAAAAAGAATTAGAGGTAGGTGTGAGGTTTTTTTCTTTATTGAAGTCAGATGGTCATGGTTCTTCTAACATTTAATAATAAATCATTCACTTGTACCACTTACAGACCATATTAATACTCAGGTACACTGAGTATTCTCTCAGCTATGTCTTAAGCTGACTGCATCTAAATCAAGTACAAGTAATCTTGTATAAATGAATCTAGGCTTCTTTTTGCCTGGCAGAGCACCATTTCTGTCTTGACAGATAAGTTAGGGGTTATCCATCTAGGACTTATTTTGCAATGAAAAGATAAAAATGACTTAACCTTAAAATTTGTGTTTTAAGTTCAATTGAATAATACTGTTTTAGTTTTTTGGATGCTAGGTTTTTCCTGATCTTTTGAAGACTTACCTAATCAAGCTTTATTAACTAACTCTGAAATCACATCCACAAAGACTTTTGGAAGACTGTCCTATTTAAATATGGTGAATTTGGCTCCTTATTTATCTGTATTAGCTAAATAACTGCAAACATATTAAAGATCTCAGATGGATACAGTTCTTAGCACTGAAATAACTACCTACCCATAAATGTTGTTAGTAAAATTGTTAATGATAACTAGGTTTGTTGTGATAAGTACACAAAGAACGATACAAAAACATTGTTCTTGCTTGGAGACCTTGTTTTTCCATAGCAYAAAATATTTGTTGTGAAGACTAAACAGATTTTTAAAAAAATGTAACAATTAATTGAGTTTCAAACATTACTTTAGGAAAAAATTGCACAAGCTAGGCAAATCTACTCAGAGCGCATAGAGGTCAGCAGAACTGTTAAGAGTCTTGATGCAGAAATGAATCGCTTGAGAGAGAGGATAAATTCAGAAAATGATCGCCATGGAAACAGAGAAGAAATAGTACAGTAAGTCATCTTTAATGTCTAAATTAGTTCAGGTAAGATGGAAAAGATAGGGGAAAGAAGAGTTTTCTTATTCATTCACAATGCATTTACATGTGTTTTTAGTACTTAAACCATGTATGAAGGTATGGAAACATGCTGTGCTGATTGCTCAGTCAACCAATACTGAACAGGCTGAGGAGTGCTGAACTACCCTCTAGTGATTTTAGACAGTATATATTAGTATATATTTAGACATATATACTATATATATATATGAAGTTACCAATAATCAGGTACCCTCTTAGTGTTTAGAGGTATCCCAATTATGACTACGTGGTGTGAACATAACCTTCCGTTTTTCTGGGATGCAGTGAGCATTAAGCATACTTCTAGTTTGAATAACTAATGCAGAAGTTAGGCAATTACTTGAGGTTTTGACTGCAGTGTATTTCAAGGAATCACTCACCTCGGATATTCTTGAGCATGGGGAGCCCAGTCATTCATTCTTCTTAGTGTAAGAGTTTCCTTTCAAAAGAATTAAAAATAGAAGTAAAATTTAATTTTTGACCACTTTTCATTTGTGAAAAGTGTCTTACTTGACACATCAAATGCTTTTAGCTTTAACATAGATCCTCACAAGAAAGTTTTTATTTGAATGTTTTGATTATCAAATTGATTTTCAGCATTTGCAACAATAGCTCGGTTTTAATGTAATGCATGTTGATCCTAGACTTTCTATTAATTAAAACAGGCAATTTCATGATGCAAAGGAAAGATATGAGGATGCAAACAGTAAAGTAAAGAATTTAAAGAAATTTATTAGGCTGCTGGAAGAAATAATGACACAGAGATTCCGACTATATCATGGATTCTTAAGGTGAGCTAATTTTACTGTAATTTCAGGTTTCAGCTAAACTAATATGTAGATGTAAGTATGTGCACATATTCCAGGGTGAAAATTATAGAGCAGACCTGTGAGAATGAGATATCTTTAAGGTGGTATTCACAGCAATCTTTCTAACTTAATCTTGCTCCCAGATCCAATACTATCATGCCTGACAGTTTAGAGGCAGCCTGGACTGACAGCTGGAAAAACAATGTGATCAGTGGAGGCTGTATTTTGCTTCACACCAAAGGCCTCGACTATGCTGACTTAAACCAAGGCAGTTCTGTTTCAGTGCTGGTTTTGGTCAGTAAAATACCAGCAACATACTAGCATTGAAATCATCTGGACTGTCACTCAATTTCATTGAGTATAATTAGTGGTGTTGTGCTCATGTAATTTCATTGTGGGCCAAACACTTTTTCTCTGCCCTGTGCTGAAAAAAATTCAAGATCTTTATTCAGATTCTGCAATTTGACAGCTTCTTCTGTCATGGAGTGTCCATACCAGGAGTGCACCCCTTCTTTCTGGCTTCAGTCCCTTAGTATCCTGTACCTATCAATGAAGATTTTGTGATGGCCACCCTTCAAAAGGACTGATGGTCTGTTTTCCAGTGCAGTCCTTTTTCATTTATCATTCCCTTCAGCTGAAATTGAGGGATATCTGTGTTGGCTCTGCTTTTTGCACTTTTTGATCTGGGATTTGGAGGGGGTGCCAGTATGATCCTGACAAATAGTCAAATCAGGAAAATCCCAACCTTTGCAGGTGGAAGTCTAGAAATACTAGTGGGTAAGCTTTACCTGCAGAATCTGATGCTTGCCTTATGGTGCCCGTATATGTCAAACTGAATCTTGTTCCTATTACCCAAGTTTGAGTATGAATTCCACTCTAAGATGTGTTAAAGAACCATAGTCCATCCTTGAAGGAACTGAGATGTATTGTCTATTGGGGAACTATATACTAGAATTGGGGGAAAGGGGGTGGGGGAAGAAATTAATGTTCAACACTGTTTAATTCCTGGAGTCTAGCAAAGTCCACGTAAATTCTTTATTACCCTTACTGTGCAGTCCTAAACTGGATAGGAAAGAAGTGGAATGTGGTCGTTTTCTGTTGAAGTTGTGGAAGAAGGGTGTAAAAAGCTTCCAGTCTATTGAAACAGACTTCTAGAAAATACAAAGCCTGTGCTTTTGGATTTCTTACCTTGTTACTTTGTGTCAGTGATTCTCTCCAATATGTCCAGTACTGAATGTCAACCACTCAAGAACGTAATTGATTTGGGGAAATGTTATTAATGGAGCAGGGCTTAATATTTAAGATTATGATGTGGAACTGTTGATAAAAATCTGTTGTCACTTTTTCATGTATCGTAAAACTGACTGACCTAATGTTTATTTGCTTGATTTAACTGATTTTAAAAAGGCTCCTTTCTCTACGATGCAAACTCTACTTTGACCATTTATTACGTATTAGAGCTTGCTCTGGAAAAATACTTTTTGATCACAAGAATGAGACACTTTCAATAACAGTAAGTTATTTTATATTACTTTATCATAATATGTAATGAAATTTTTTTTTTTTTAGTATCAGCTGCTAGAACATGCATTGCGAAGGATAGAATAAATTTGTTCTCCCCTCTCCAGAATGTGATATGCTAAATTGTGGGATGTTGTTGAAAACAAGCAAGAACAAAAACCATACTACCACCTTATATGGGCAAGTTGCTAGATTACATGGAAAAAATTTGGACTGCTGTCTTATGCTGAAGATAAGAATTCACTAGCCGGTCATCATAGTCTTTCAAAATTACTCACTCCTATTTCATTGATAGGAAGTTTGCCTTTATTTGTGTGATTGTATAATGGCTCTAGTTGTTACTTAAACAACATTTAATGGCTGAAAGCTTCAATATTGTGTTTTTTCTGTGTATTCTGTAAGTTCGTATCTTTTGACATACCTCCCAAAACGTCATGGGGGTATTTACTTTTGTTTCTGTGGGAGACTTCAGTTTTAGGAATTGAGGGGGAAAATGTGTAGTGACAACATAAATACGTGTTGATACAGTCCTAATTAAACAGGTGAAGGATATGTATCTGAAGAACTCAAACTCAATCCATGAAATGTCAAGTCATTACCTGGCTTTAGCAGAATACTTTTTTTTTTTTTATATAGCTGATATTTTATGTTTCTCATGCAAGAGATCTATATTTAGTTAAGGAAGGTTAATTTAAAAAAACCCAAAACATCCCCCCCCTCCAAAAAAACCAAACCAAACAAAAAAAACCCACCAAAAGACCCCACTCCAAAATAATTCTTATTTTCCTGCTTAGCTTGTTAAAGGTAATATAATTAACAGGAGAAGAAAATGCTTAAGTTTAATCTTAAAGGGGGAATGCCACAAGGTGTCATCATAATCAATGGAACCAAAGGACTGTTCACAGTTTCATGTATTCCGGTAAAGAAGCTGTTCCTCCTTTAAACTCCTGCTGTAAATCAGTTACCTGCTTTTCTATTGTAGCAGGTAACCACTGGATTTTACTGTAATGTAACTACACTGGTTGACATTTATTAAACATTGTTTAATAACTATTAAAAATAGAGAATTGAATAGGAAAACACTGGCAGAGTCATTCAGTCTGTTCAATGTATTTTACTGTGGTGGAGAAAGTTGCAGTGATCCTGGAAATGTGTTATGAAATGGTTAGGAGCCATCCCATTCCTGAATGGCAGTGCCAGTGAAGTGCATAAAATCTTTCTCAGGTGATCTCTTTCTGTTCATGTGTAATGTGTTTGCCATTAAAATTATGATTCTGTTAGTAAGTCTCCATCTCAGGTTTAAAAATTGTTCTAATATTTTTATTTCAAGGTTCAGCCTCGAGAAGAAGACAAAGCTGCCCTTAATGACGTGAGATCTTTATCAGGAGGTGAACGTTCCTTCTCAACAGTTTGTTTCATTCTTTCTCTGTGGTCCATTACCGAATCTCCTTTCAGATGCTTGGATGAATTCGATGTCTACATGGTATAGTTTGAACTTAAACTACATTTGCCATTCTGATTTGTATGAATTAGTGAAATAGTTGGGTTGTTATCTGTATGTGGTTAGATTTTAAAACACTATAGTTAACTGTAAATAATAAATAAAAAAACCCAAAACCAAATCCCCCCAAAACCCCCAAACAAAACTTGTTAGGGATCTTGTTCACTTTGCTTAATGACTTTTGAAGCTTATTCTGTTTCTGAAGTTGGTACCCAGAGCTATGAGCATCTCTGTTACTTTACATGCTTAAACATTAGTTCAATGCAAAAATCATAAAATACAACTTTTTATTAGTTCCCCAAGCAGTTGTTATTGTGTTTGTCCCAGATTGCCTCTGCATATTGCTGTGACAGTTCTGGGCTTAGCATGTGCTTTGGCTTCTACCAATTTTGAGATCAATGTGGTTTTTTTCAGAGCAAGTGTAGCAATTGAATTCACTGTTGCTACTCAGAAACTTGTTTTTATACTTCAGCTAGTAGTATCTTTCCAAGATGCTGAAATGCAGAATAATGAACAGTAAATGCTAATGTCAGCTAAAACTGATAAACCTCATTTTTGTGTACAGCTTCCCTGGATAGGCGATTAACCAATTTTTTTATATATTTTTATTTCACTTCCTCTTTATTAATATGCAGTGTGGTATGGTTTGAGAAAAGAATTAGTTCTGTGAGACAAAGAGTTGTTACTGGATTATTTCATTTTGCCTTCAGTGTCCCTCCCCCATCAATGATTTATTTACTGGGAATCACAGACCTAGAGGGGAAAAAAACATAATATACTTTGTATATAAAGAGTTTCAAAAAGGAAGGTATGCATCTAAGGTGGTCAAGCAGTCATTTTTCAGCCGACTTCCAAAGCTTAGGTCCTCTTTTAAAGTTAGTTGTGCAGAAGTTTATCCATCTGTCCAGAAAAGGGTGGATACTGAAGAGAACTTCCATGTTATCTATTCCATAAATAATTCCACACAATTTGTCTTTCCACTGGTGTGCCAGTGAGTGCAACCTTACTGTCTCCACATTCTGCAGTTACTTTTGATGTAATCCTGGAGACCCACCACAAGAGGACTCCATCAGCATATTTGCAAGGGAGATACCCAGTTTATTGTGTAACAATGTATAGAAGCAGAGCTTTGTTTAACCCCTGCTAATAATAGCTTCCCATTACACATCTTTTTCAGTAAGCCTAATGCATAAGGTTGTGTTCAAAATAGTAATAATAATAATAATAATAACAACAATAACAATAATAATCATAATAAAAACAAGCTACGCAATATGTTAGGTTTCATGCAGCCCTTAAATCCTTTCAGGTAATTTTGAGGCAGGATTTTATAGGAAACATTATTCTACTGAAATACAGTTCATTTCACCGTACCAGTAAAGTAAGAATTACTACGTGTATATCAAAGCTGATATAAAAACGTTGTGAGTAGGAGTGTGTGATTGTTCCGATAGAAGCTTTCTGTTGTGCCTGTATACTAAAAAGTAGAGTTTAAGAATTTCCCAGACTATAGTTTGTAGCTTTTAGAATTTAACCCTACTGTTTCTCCAGCTTAGTTTTTATTAGACTTTTCTTTAGCTAAGCTTTACTGTATATGAATTAATTCTGGTAGGTTTTTCTATTAAAGTATTTTCTAATTAATTTTTTATTAAGCATTTGTCCTAATTTGTGCAATAATAGGCCAGTGAAGGACACAGTCAGTATCACTACTTGTATCATCTTTTGTCTTTAGGACATGGTTAACAGAAGAATTGCAATGGATATGATTCTTAAGATGGCTGACTCTCAGCATCATCGACAGTTCATTTTGCTCACCCCACAAAGCATGAGGTAATAATGTTGTGTTATATTTCCTGGTACAAGAATTACAAGGAAGTTCTATTGCAAGGAGTATAACTTGAAAAAAGTAAATATGAGGAGAAAGAAATTTTGCTGTTTGTAGCAGTAGAACATCAACAATTAAGCAGTTCATTGCTGATGGTTCTGGGAATTTAATAGGTTTTTCATTCTTCTTTACGTAACGTCTCTTAATATGGTAGTTCAGTGGGACTTGAATCAGTTTCTCTTAAGTAGAACAGCTTTTTGAAATGTTTTATTGTGTAAAGTAGGCTCCTGGTTGCTTTTAGCCCTGTATGTCCCTCTCCCCTCCCAAAATTAACAGAAGACTTTGCATTTTTCCTATTAATACTACAGTACTTTCAGGAAGTTTGTCATTTGAGTTGAATTTTTTTTTTAAATTTTTTTTTTTTTTTTTTTTTTTAATATCACTGATCTGGAAACTAATAACTTACTCCTTGTTTTCTTTTTTTGATCTAGTAGCCCAAAATTCTCCATATAAGTCCCTGGCAAAGCCATGCCCAGCTTAAGGGGACAGTCACTGTCTAACCTTATGCAGCCAACTCTTCTATTAGCCAAACGTAATCAGTGAAGCCTGCATAGGATAATTAGGCAGTCTTCAAAATGATGTTGATTTACTCTTAACTGTCTTCCCTTACTAAAATCTATAAAAAGTAGAACAATGGTATTCTGTTGTTATTTAAGTGGAAATGCTTTGGGGGGAATTTCTGAAACTGTGTTCAATAAACATATAGGAATTTTCTGTATGGTTACTGTTTAAAAGTTTAATAATTCAAGTGCAGCTTGGTTTTGTTACATTTTGTTACATGTTCAGCAAACATTTAATTTAACAAAAGTACGGAGGCACCTTCAGAAAAAATACATTTAGGATAATCAGTGGAGAAGCCCGTATAAGTGTATGTGGAGTAACTTTGCTCATTCTTAGTATGATGTGAGCAATTATACATGTATAAAGTGTGTGCCACTTCAGGATCTGTAAGGCAAGTATGAACCGTATTCGATCATTATTTCGTTTGGCGTTTCTCTTAAAAGTACCTTTTTCTATAATTAAGGTAGTCTAATTGTTAGAAATCACATGACTGAAATCAGTCATTGTCTTTACCTCAAGCTTTTACTGAAGTCTGGCTCCAGTATCAGTTCAGTGAAGTCAGAACTTCACCCCATGTTACTGTTTTTTAAAACTGTCAAAGAAAAAAGATGGAGTTATTTAAAGGAAAATATGTAATGGAAAGAATCGAATGGAAATACTAAAATTTGTGGAGAAGAAACACTGTTTAAATGATGCATATTTTATTTTTAGTTCTCTGCCTACGAGTTCCCATATTCGAATCCTCCGAATGCAAGACCCTGAAAGAGGCCAAAGAACATTGAATTTCCAAAATAGGAACGACAAAGAGGAAGATCAATAAGTATCTCTGTGTATGAATATGGCATACTATTGAGGATAAATGTGTAATGATGTGTGTAAATTCTTGATGCTGATAAGAGGATCTTTTGTTAGATACTCTCAGAAAAAGAAGAGGTTCCTGTATTTTTTATTTTTTTTATTTTTTTTTAAGAATTACTGTATGTGTGCAGACCAAGAATAAGCACAGTTTTGATGATGAGAAAATCCTGAATGTTCAGTTGATATTTTTAACTACCAACTAGTAGAATTTTTTATCAGTTGTTCTGTTTTTTCTTCTGGAAAATATGAAATATATTTTGTATAACTATGGAGTAATATTTTAATAAACAGTGAGAACTAATACTTGTGGTAATGTTTTAGTGTCTCTACACACTTAAAATTAGCATTAAGTTAAAAATGTTGATTTCTTCCTAGCTCTGCTTTATTTCTTAAACATGTGCTAATTAATACATGCAGTAAAACATGTGTTTCATTTTTTTCCAGTGGAACCACAGCAGCTGAACATGAGAAACTATTAGCACTTACAGTGTATACTTTCATAATTAGAGAAGTTAAGAATTTATTTGCAGTATATTCTCTGGGCAGGAAAAAAGTGTTTTATTTCTTCCTAAAGAGTTTATAGGGAAGAATTTGAGTTTCTTTGGATACGAGCTTACACAACCTAGCAAATTGTGACTTTATAAACTTAAATTCTTAATTCCAGTAAACTAAGTTCTTGCACAGTCTGAGTTTGCAGGTATAGACTAAATCTGTAGATATTCATTATATTATAACAAACTAAAGTGACAGAAGTCCTTCCAATACAGAGGAATGACATGGAATAAGAATTTTGGGAAATAATACAGTAACTTTTCTATAGCATTGCAGGCCTGAGTTTTGTTGGGTGTCCCTGCCCCCCCCTTCCCTCTCCTCCTCCCCCGGGACTATACTAGAATAGTTAAAATAAAATAAACTTGCTTTATTTAAATAATACAAGCATTTATTGGGATAAGAGGGAGAAAGAAGAACCAGGTTTTTCAAACTGCCCCAAATTAACTTTTTTTTTTCTCTTCTGTTCTCCTTTCTCCAGGAACTTGAAATTGTTGGGAGCTCTTCAAAAACAATCACTTTTTAGAGTTCAGCCATTAGACATACTTTTTTTCTTTTCTTTTTTTTTTTTTTTGATGTTACGGGGATACAAAAGCCATTGAGACTATTCAGAGAACAGTTCTGCAGTTCCTACAGTTATTTACTGAATAGCAATGCCTCAATAAAACCTCATTGCAGTGTAAGTTTTAACTTGACTTCGTAGCCAAATTTGTTTTTAGCTGCTGCATGGTGTTTTGCGTTCTTTAATGTTGTTTAGTTTTTATGCAAGCATGTATTAAACTTGTAGGTATCTCTAAAATATTGAAGCTAGCGTAGAATTGAAGGAAATACACTGAGAAAGCTAACTGCAGTTCTAGTGCATTCTAGCGTTAGGAATTAAGTCTAGTGATCTTTTAAAGGCTTCAGATGTTTACTTCTGAAAGCCCAGGGTAATAGGCCAACAGATTCATAGCAGCCTTGAGGAGGTTACTGACAAAACAGGGCCAGGCTTTTTGTTGAAGTGCATGGCAGAAAAGAGACGGACAGCAGTCATAAATCAAGTGGGGTGGTTCCGGCTGGATAAACCGGGGGGAGGGATTGTTCATGATGAAGATGTGAGGCATTTGAGCGTGTTGTCCTGACAGGCTGTAGAATCTCCATCCTTGGAGGCTTTCGGGGTCTGTATAGGCTGCTGCACCTCCTTCAAGCAGGGGGTTGGACAGGACCTCTGGAGGTGCCTACCAAACTACACAATTCCATAATCCTGTGATTTGATGGAATATATATTAAAGATACTTAAAACTTGTTTAGGATTATGTGAAAATACTGGGGGGGGTGGACCATACAAAGTGCATTCTTGGCAAAACTTGTCTGGAACACAAGCCCAGTTTGTACTGGGCGTCCTCGCTACTGTTACGTGATCATGAACCACATGTTCAGTTTGACTTGATTTTATAATGAAACAAACATGTTTCAGACCCTTTTCAGCATCCAAAAAAATAAAGCAAGAGTGCAGAGGCAGGAGAGAGAAAAGCATTTATCTTCATTAGTACTTTTATAATGAGTTGTGTGGAGAAAAGAGCTTAAGGAAAATTATCGTATTCCTACTGAGCTAACACTTCAGCTTTCTCCCCAGTTTTCTACAGACTTACTTGAAATATTGGAGCAGTTGGCAACAATTCTGGTCTTTAGTTCAAATCAGTATATTGTATTTATTCTAATCTACCACTGTACTTGGTGAAAATGTGTGCCTGACTGTGTAATTATTATAAGCAACTGTTTTCATGGTAGAGGATTAGTTCTGAATAAACAATTACTTGAAGCACTTGCTTGGATGCACTTATTTTTGCAGTGATCCTCCTAAGGTCTCAAAACTATCTTATTCTTGGTACTTTAAATACAGAGTTTACTATACCAGCTACCTCGAGAGAGAATTGCAGTGCTGATGTTACATCTGTGACTGTGTTTGAGCTGTTGGCCATTTTGGATGGCAATGCATTGCTTAATGCTGCATTAAAGTAAATGGAGCCTGTCCAGCTACATAAATTCAAGGTGCAAGGAAATGTAGAATGAGGTACTGCTTCTCTAATAAGTATATGTAAACCAAAGAGGCATAAATTCCCAGGAATATTCAACATCCTCTCTACAACTAGTAATTTAAGCCTAAGTGGAAACAATGGGCATATCATTCTCAGAAGTATGTAACGTTTTCAGAATGCGTGTTTTAAGTTACAGCCAAATGTACAAAGTATATCACTCTCTAATTTGCTAAGACTATTACCTGTGTAGTCTAAGTAAAATTCTGGTATTAAAAAATGTAGTTGAAATTTCTGCCTTTTGCTCTTTGCTTGGAATATGAAGAAACTTAAATATGAGAGGATGGCTGTGGTTGTGGCAACAATTGATTCTGTGTTCCCCCCACCATGTTTGTTAGCAAAATGTGTAAAACTGTTTTTTGTTGTTTTTTTTTATTTCCCCCCTCAATTTTAAGATGAGCTTCACTTTCTAAATTTGAAAATACAGAGAATGATTTGGTTTGTGTCATGTTTTATTGTTTGATTTTTAGCTATTAAGAGTACCGTCTCGTTTCTTCATAAGATAAAGAAGAAATATCAAACATGCAATTGTAAGATGTTCAGACTTTTTTTTTTTTTTGTAATCCTGCAAGCAACCAACTGTTTAAAGCAACTGGGAAATGTGGTATAGGAAAGATTTTTTTTATCTGTAATTTCTGCAGTCTGCTAGTTCTTGATGCTTTCCCAGGGCTGTGCAGAACTTGTACTTGCCACGGTATAGAGATAAACATGATTGATGCACATAGAATTGAGGAGGAAGGTGGTTCTCTTCACTATCCCTTCTCAATTGTCATACTTTATGGTTAATTTATCAGTAATGATTTTTAACAACATGTCTGTTTAATATAAACCCGGGGTAGTTTAGTGTCATATGGTAAGAGGAAAGACTCTTACTTAAGGAGGGAAAAACATTAGAAGACCAGGTTTAGGCCAAGCAAATAAACTGTATTTCACTTCCAGCTAGCTTAAGAAGCTCTGTAAGCACAGGTCTAGTAGGTATACTGTTAAATCTTAGTGTTAGCATCTTAGAGGATAACCAGCTGCTCTGTTGGTAAATACAAAACTACAACTTTTGGTTTCGTATAATATGACTCTTCTAGTGAGTGAGTGCAAAGAAGTTTTCTTCATGCTGTTGTAATGAAATAGGTATTTCCCACTATTACAGCGATAGATAAAGAGATTGAACTTTTTTTTTTCCTATTACCATGCTGAAGACATGAAATAAGAATTAGGGGAAAAGGTCAAATGTTATAAATTTATTTTGGGACATATATATTGCAACCTCTGTGGAAGCTTTTGAAAATTCAGGCAAAGATCAATACACTTCCAATAAAACCTTTAAACTTCCAATAAAACAATATTTTAAACATTATATATATATTTATATATATTTTTAATTAAAGGGATCATTTTAGCAGGATTTTCTTTTTTTTTTTTTTATACTGCATTCCTCTGACATAGCTCTTTCCAGATTGAAGGGATGCAAATGAGGTAAGAATTAAGGCAAACCTAAAAGGCATGCAAATGAAGTACATTTATATCCACTGACAATACAAGCACATGTGTGGATCAGACTTAAGAGCTGAGGAACTCTTCCCCTCTGTCTGTCCAGTACTACTTTACAGCAGAATGGTGACATGATTTATAATAAACAGTTAACATTACCATGGGAATTCAGTGTCACTAACATTACTCAGTCTAGGAGACACAGAGCTAGCATCAGTAAAACATGAACAATAAATAATATAATTCACTGCAGCACAGGACTGCTGCACAGGCTTCAGAGGAATAGGGTTGTTATGAAATGACATTGCACACATCACGTTGTGGCAGTTTATTTTTATAATATATACTTTTAAAATTCTTTAGCAAATGACATTCTCATGCACACAAGTGTTTCAAACACAAGAAGCAAGTCCATTTATAGGTAGTCCAAGCAAATTTTTGTGTGTGTGGAAATAGCTGCAAACTGAATGGAACATTAAACTTCTGTGCAGTCTATGACGCATTGTACGCAAGCTCATTTTTGAATGTCACACTGCAGGAGTAATACAATGGAAGGATCACTCTTTGCAGCTTCTTTGAATTCATCCAGTGTGATCTGGTCGTCTTTGTTCTTATCCATCTTACTGAAGATCTTGTCTACCCGTTGCTCAGGCGTCAGACCATCCTCATTCATTTTCATCATTATCACGGTGCCCACCATTTTGTAGATGGCCTTTGGAAAGAAATCAAATAGAAAATTCAACATACTAATTAACCTGATTTTTTGATCTGATCAAATTCTGGAAAGACATTCCAACAATAAAACAATTGCCAGTTTCCCTAAAGCTTTTTTTTTTCTTTTTTTCTTAGAATCCGATGTCCATATACTTAAAACAAAGAAGGATGTGTTTTACTTTTTTTAGATTTAGATTTATTTCAGTGGTTGCATTTTGCATCCTGGAATGAATTTCTTTGGCTTTCTGTTTCACAGTGCAAAACTGTTGTAACCTATTCTCTGGATCAACTGTTTATTTGGCTTTTAGTCACTCCATTGAAATATTTCACATAAATTCTGAATAACCAGTTTTAGAAGTCATCACCTTTTAATAGACTTCTATGTGTACATGTGAGCAAAATCTGGTATTAACTACTGTGATGAGTAGCCGGCAGATGACGAGGGTGGTAAACTTTATCCTTCCTGTTATATGCTGTGGTCATCCTAAAGCCCATCTGTGAGAGCTCACTTAAAAGAGTGTGTTGTTATCCCTCTAAATTTCTGTAATCATTTAAAGTTAATCTCCAGTAAGGTTTCAGCTACTTGAGCTACAAACCAGTAATTTCATGGGTGTCAAGTGATTTTGAGATGGGCTTTGTAAATCCTTTGCTGTGCTGTTCTTATGGTTAATCCGTTCATCAGAAGAAAAAAAATTACCTCTTGATATTTAAAAGCTTATGTGCTCTGCAATTCTCAGAGATTACATCTATTAAAATGTTAGTGTGCTTGCATCAGTTAGGTATGAGTCAGTATAGGATGAATGTATGTAATGTATGTTTTTAATGATACAGTACAGCCTCTTGTGTGCTTAAAATCTATGTTCTAATGTTAAAATCTGATGTTCAGACTTGTTATTTTTAAGTGTCATATTGATCTCACCTCTATAATTTCCAGCATTTCCACTCTTGTAATTTTACCATCACCATCCAGGTCGTACATGTTGAAGGCCCAGTTCAGCTTTTGCTCAAAACTGCCTCGAGAGGTGATGGACAGTGCACAAATGAACTCTCTGAAGTCAATGGTCCCATCTCCGTTTTTATCAAAGGTTCGGAAGGCGTGCTGGGCAAACTTTGAAGCATCTCCATATGGAAAGAACTGCAAAATAAAATAATAAATAGAACTGTGGGCAACACAAGGAAGCAAGCTATGTACCTGCCCACAAAATACTGAAGTGAGGCATTTATGAAGAGTTGCTGGTGGGCTTTGTGTGAAACTGAAGATATGCAATGTAAGCTTCCGTAACAGTTACAGCGTAATGGTTATTAAAAACTTATTTCTACAAAAATCTCTTAGCTTACTGAAACTATAATACAAATATATTTAACCCTGATTTAAAGCCTAATTAACTAGATGAACCTTAAAATGAAGTTGGGTGCAAATGGGAGATTCCATGTAATATTCTCTGACTATGAAATACAGCAACCAAGGTGCATTTTAGCAGTATTTTTTCTGCCTGGGAGTAACCAGCCTTTGACGTGTGGCCACCAAGTAGATGTGTGGGCTTGTTTTTATGTAACTTTATTTAAAAAAAAAAATAAAATCCACACATAGCATAAAAAACCAGGAACATACGTTCTCTCCTGCCAACCAACATAATACAAGTACGTAAGATGAGAACTGAGATTCAGTTAAACAATACAGGACCATGCTTGTCATGTTTAATATCCATTATCAGTGAACACTGCAACTGACTGTAGCTTAACAAAATATTTTAAATGACCATAACATGTAGGTTTTCAGGTGATATTTTTCCCTCAAGAAATGTTTGATTTAAGACATTTGAGACAATAGTTGTTCCTTCTGTGGCCCAGACTCAAGAAAACATACCTCTTAAGAAAGGGAGTTTTAAACCAGTGCTGAAGTCCCATTGCAGTGAAGGGACTGTACACAAATAATGTTTGTTTCTATATTCCCAGCACAATTCCATGGAGGTTTTCATGCTGCTAAAATACAAACATGCATGAGTCCCAATCGGAGAGCCATCTCACTTTGTGCTTTTTTAAATTCCAATTCTTAGTAAGTATTGCATTTAATAATGTAAGTTTGATGGGGAGACTTCAGTGGCAGCCGAGGAAGTGGATCTGCATTTTACAATTTTCCATTTCCCTGTCCAGAGCTTTCACTGCAGGCTGATGGTTGCTGCGGTCAGCTGTGAAAGCTCTTGAACAATACACTCAGATTTCATGGAAGATCTTAGGGATCTCACAGCATATATAGAAATGGGCACTACTAATTGTCTGACTAAATACAGATGTAGAATATGGCAAGCCTTTGCTGCTTTTCCTTTGAGGAGGCCAAATGACCATTTGGATGCTGTGTCTTGCCCTAAAAAATGCAAAACTTAGTGCACAGCCTGCTGCTTGCAACAAATTTGTGGCCACATGGGTCATGTCAGGAGCCACTGCTGCATTGCCAAAGGGATCCTAACCTGAAAGTTTCCTTTAAACTTACTGTTTTCTTTGACACTTTTCAGACACAATTCCGGATAACCTTTGCATTGCTGTAGAGGTATGTTTGCTATACAATCTCTTCTCTGGCTCAGTGGCATTATAGTCAATGCAAAATCTTCCTTAAATTTTGCCCACCTCCATCCACTCAGAATATTGCCCTGCTGTGAATTACCTCCAAAGGGATGCAAATCTCTGTATTATCCCAGAAGAGGTATCAGATATGCCCATCTCAGTTCCCAAGTATCTTTTCAGGAAGATATTTGAACACGGTGTGGAGGCATCGAGAGAGAGGGACACTGTACCCATTCCAGTGGTATTTTGTCCAGGTTAACATTGCTGTTGAAGTTGCTATTTTCTCATTTGACTTTGCATGGGTCAGCATCCAGCTGCTGCTTCTATGCCCCTTCTCCAATAGCTGAAAGAGGCATTTGGTATCGTCTCCTCCTGAAAACGTAACTTATGTGCCTGTACTCAACCCAGCCCCGTTTCTGTTTTGATAATCCAAACTAATGGAGCTGTAAATACCTTAAGGTACTGTTGCAGCTCTTTCTGTGCTTTCTGGTTTTTTGACCTTTAAAAATTTTTGGACTCCAGTATGGTAAGCATGATTTGGCTCGTAAACACATACAAAGATGTGGATTTACAAAAATGTGGATTCTCTGATACAATTCAGGACTGCAGTGACTGCAGCTACCAGACCTTGCTGAATTGCTCTTCTAGTGCAAACCTCAACCTTTTGTCAAAGCAAACAGAGCTCCCTCTACGGGAAGGCTCTTCGGGCTCACAAGTCTAGGTTCGGCTGTGTCAGTACAAAGTTATGTGAATGTTATCCAAAACCTGAACGTTATTTGCAGGTTATTGAAAATCCTTCCCGTTGCTTTCTCTTCTTTGTGATCTACCTTTCCCCCAACCTCTGTATCAACCGGAGATGTTAACGTAGGTGATATTTAATTTTACGCATGTGTGTGTATAAATATATGTACACTTCTGCAGATCACTGGTGGGAAGTTAAGAAGTGGCGCTTGTGCCCTGTAGCTGCCCCGACAYTCCACTGCCCCCCCTTTCTATTTCTTGGGAGCTTGCTGGCTGTTCAAAGCCGAAAAGACAATTAGAATTATCTCTTGCTTTTTAAATCTGTCCTGATCGCTGTCCTGTGACGTATAGGTTACGAAACAAAAGACTTCAAAATTTTACAGTCTTCCAAGTGTTTCAGTTACGAGCTGACTATTGCTGAGGATGTGGCCCAACCGGTATTTCTGTGACTCCGTCACTCCACAGTCTCTGTAACAGAAAGGCAAGCAGCCAGAGGGAAATGGGATCGTCCTTTTCCAGAGAAACAAAACACATTCAGGTGCTTTCTCCTATGATCCAGATTGAGAAATGGTACAAATGTACTGGTGGGACCAAAGAACTGAACTACAATGAAGAAGTTCACCTACAAAAATGGTTAAGAAGTGGCAGACACCCAAAAATACTCAAGAGCCCAAGAACGAAGCTGGGGATTAGAAGGGGTCAGTGGCTGGAAATGCTGAAGACCATTTCTAAATTATTCTTGGGGAAACACGAACATATCATTCAGTCTCCCATCAGAGGAACATAAGCAAGCTGTGCCTACCTCTTGTGCCAGTCATACCATTAACCTCACGTAGCAGGGAGAAAAGCATCCTTCTAAATTTTTCATCACAGACAAGAGAACAACTTTTTCTCTTCTGAAGTGAGAAAGGTGGTGGCACTGCTCAGAGCTAAGCCTTGGCATTTACAGCCTAGTAAGGTGAACAAATGGAAATGATGCCTTTTTTTTCTTTTTTTTTTCTCTCTATTTGCCTCCCTCTAGGGAGCAAATGCAGTAAAAGGTCCTTTTAGGGACTGAAGGCACTCTTCTCCAGTCTGTACCTGCTGATTTGTATTATTTTTAACTCAGAATGACTAAAAAACATTGTCAAAACTTGTTTAAAAACCTACTTGAAGACTTCCATTGGCCTGTTTTGAAATTATTCATAAATAAGAAATGGAGTAAAAGAAAACCAAAACAATTGCAGAGCAAAAGAAACCAGCTCTGGTAAAACATTACTTGACTATTAAAATACAGTGAGGCCTTAGCAAGGTGTAAAGGCACAGACTTTAACTACTTTAAGACTAGTCTGAGCCAAGTGGCAATGGGAGACAGGGATCTCTGGCAGACAAACACCCATTTTTGGCAGGAGGAATATGAGGAGGGTGGTTTAGTCCGCCTCATATGGCACTCTGGCATGAGCTCAGTGAATACCTCAGAAACAAGTAAAGAAACACGACTGGGATTTTCATAGGCTACAGCCACTGGGTAAGTCAGTGCCTTCAGCCTTCAGCCTCCTCTGCAAACCCTTGTCCAGGTGATCAATCTACATATGAAAGCAATCAGTTCCCTTCTGCTGCAATGGTACCACTGAAAAGTGCGCTCTACTCACCAGCATTGTCTCCTGCTTTACCCTTTTCATCCAAAAATCAAGGCAAACTGTACCTGCCTGGGCTTTTTACAGCAGCCAGTTCCACAGGTGACCAAACACTGGTCATTCCTTTGTTTCTGCTTCTCTAGTCTCATCTCTTGCTTGGCCTATGCATTTTCTGACTGGTTAGATCAACATGCTGGTGTGTGAAGAAAGTGTTATCTCTACAGACAACTACCAATTAGGAAAGGAAAAAGGAAGAGGAAAAAAAAATCCCTCTTATTCTGCTTCTAAATTTTGGAGAAGATTGTCTTGCAGATTCTTAGCTCCCAGAGTGTTTCTGGACACCTTTCTGGTATATGGGGGGCTTTCAAAGGGTCCTGGAATAAGAATATCTAGCRAATAGCATCTACAAATTGTACATAACTTAAGTCTTGGGGAAACTGATCAAATATCTAGAAATATTTAACTGCTTGGCTGCAGATGCTTTAGCATCTTTGAAGAGACGCTGTTCACAGACAACTCTGTGACCAACTCTATTCAGATAATCTTTGGGAGGGAGTTATTGAAAAAGCATAAAGCATATGCTAAAGCATATGGCTAAAGCTTTAGCATATGGCTAAAACATGAAGAAAAAAACAAAACCAAAAGCTTCCCCAAATTCCCCAGTGATGCAGGGGTCCAGAAAAGAAAGGTCTCTCCTTGATTGGTGGGATGGGGTGGAGAGACTCTATAGACAGGCCTGAGAGGTGCTTTGTTTTTCATGCGATGTTTTATCATGTTTGAGATGCATTTCTATTTAAATGGAAATTCTGCTATAAACCAGAGAAAACCAGAGTTAAAGCAGTGTACAGAAAGCTGAACATGCTGCCTGCACATGCCCAGATGACGACGCGGTCACTGATGTAAGGTCACAGCTTCCAGCACCGAGGTGGGAGCTGGAGTGCAGCACGGGAGGCAGGAGAGCAGGAGGTGGTATGGGGCTTCTGTATCCCAGGCTTGGAGAAGATGGAAGAAGCAGCTGCCAATTCCCCCAGGAGCTGAGATGCCCCGTTCGGGGCTCAGCACTGCCACGCTCTCCCAAGGGCTGAAGCAGCGAAGAGGGACGAGCGGGGCACAGCCAGTACAAGGAGCAGCATGAGCATCGTCGGGGGCCAGCATGGGGAAACAAGCCTAGCAGTTGGCTCCCACGGGAAACACCTTATACAATTGTTTCTGTTACACTTTAGGAAGGAGTTACTTACCCTTTTTATCTGCTTTGTTAGGGTTTTCTTTCCTCCCTTTAATAAGTTTGCTAGGCACCCAGTTCACCTTTGTGAGCAGAGAACGTGAGCACTTTGAGAATCAGAAAGTTTGGCTGCTAGTAGAAGCTCAGAGTGGTGTTTTTTACAGCAAACCTCTTAAATTTGAACCCAGACGCTGATAGCTGCTGGTCAAGCCCCACCTTACAGATCCTCAGAAGTGAGAAGCCCTTTGAAGTGTATTTGCTCAACTGCTGTAACAGCTGTTACCCGCAATCTTTTCTGTAGAGGGACCAAGTTCAGACTTGAGGTTTTATCCCCAGCTTCGTACGTCATCAATGAGATACGGTCTCCCACGCTGCAGAGCCACAGCATTAAATCTGTTTGCAACTACAGTACATGAATGCTGTGGATATTTTCACCATGAGATAAAGCTGTGGCGATATTTTGGTCACTGAGGGGAATGCCTGCGATGACTGGGGAGCAGGTTGCTGCTCACTACTTTTTCAAGAGGACGAAGGTCTGGGCTCCTGCCAGCAGTACAAACGCAGGAGTTGAGGAGATAAGAAAAAAGAATACTTTTTAATTCTTTCCTTTACAAAAAATAATTGTAACTTACTATAACGTACTGTACTCTTGCACTTGGTTGTGCCGCTCTGGCACCAGGGTGACCTGCAGGGCTGCAGCCTGTGCCTGCCAGCACCTCTTTGTACAAAACTGAAAACTAATGTAACGAGCATAACCACAGCAGCACAAAAAGACACAACCAGTACATTTGTCCTTCTTCTGGAAGAGATTTGACTGCCCTGGGAATACACAGCTCAAGGGCAGGTCAGGACAGATACACCTTTAAAATAGATAAAGACACATTTTCAAGACTTCCTGAGGATGTGTGGATTAAGAATGGATAAGGCACAACGTGCCCCTCTTATTCATGTTATGTCTTACCCTTGTTCTCTGGAGTAATGCCAGTGAAATGCCAGTGAAAGGTTGTGAGCTGCCTCCACGCCCAGCGCTGGAGCAGAGAGGGCTGGCAGAGAGCATCCCGCCAAGGGTGGGGGGACCAGTGGGGGGGGGACCAGGGACAGGGCAAGGCTGAGCAGGCTGGGGCTGTGAGCAGAAACGCCTGTGGGCGTGAGAGCCACAGCATCGCCCTGGATCAGTGCCGTGCATCACTCTCTGGTCAATGGAGAGAGGCTTCCCCGAAGAGCCACCTGAAGCGGTCAAATTAGGTGTCAGAGACTTGTCCCTTGACTGGCTGTAGGGGGAGCAGAGGGATCATTAAGCTTAAATTATGTTTTTTATTGCAAAGTAAGTCTTCACAGTCCTAAGCAGGGAGACTTCTAGTCCTTGTAATTCTCAGACTAGGCCTCTTCCCAGCTATCTTCTACATACTTTTGGCTGAACAAGTGTTTTCAGTGCTTGCCTACAAAACAGGCTTTCCAAAATCACAGCAGTGGGATGATCCAACGTCCTTTCCCTGCTGAAAGGTCTCGGCTTGGACGTGGAAACCCCACACTCCCTTCCCCCCCCTATCTAAGACAAGCCAAATGCGCAGCTCAGGAGAAAGCACCGGCTACAGCATAGTACAGATCAGGGAACGATGAGTTCCCAAACTGGGAACAGCTTGTGTGAACTAATACTAAAGGGATCAGAAAGAGAGCAAACTTTTTTTTTTAACAAATTAGTGGTTGAGGAACTCCTTTAGGAGAGAAAAGATTTGGATTCTAGCATTTCCCCCACTAAATATATTTAAAAATCTACTTTAACCCAGGTAATTTTCACAATTCTCCTTTCCTCTCATCTGCACCTTAACGACTACGGTACTAAGCACAATGTATATTATTAGCAGTATGGGCCAATGCAAATGATCCAATTACTTCAGTGGGTTTTGAATTGGGCCTATGATCATGCTAAATCTGAAAGCATTTCCATACCACTTTCTAGTTCTGTCAAAGGTTTTTCCCTTTTTTCCCCTCATTCATTGGATGAGATCTTTAATGAACTGAAACACATCCAAATGTTGTTATTCAAGTCCAGACCCCCAAGGACCTTTAGGCAACCAAGGCAAAACCCACCAAGGCACACAGGCAACGAAGGGTACTGAACAATCGCCTTCATAGCCAGGTCTCTCACCACTTTAAGGTGTCCAAATGTTTTGGCTGTGGATTTCCAAGGGCTTTCCTCGCACAACTCTTCCGTCTAGACTTTGGAGATCCTGTTCCCAGAGGCAATGAACCACACCTTACTGTGCTGAAGTCCTTCTGTGGCTCCTATCCCCAACTGCCCTTTAAATGAAAAGCATTTAGATGCATTTAGATAACCACTGAGGATTTGAGTCTCAGAGCTTTCCAAGGCAGAAGTTGACTGCAGAGACGTAACAGGCAATGAACAAGCACCCAAGAATTTGGCTCCACGAAGCAGAAGTAATTTCAGCAGCTATGCATGCTTCCATTAACAATTTAATCAAATGTTAAGGGATCTGGATCCCAGAGATACAGATGTTCCTGTCCTGTTCCCAGCTCTCAGCCACAGAGTAGCAGCACATCAGCACAGAAAGGCACATCACATGCCTTAGAAAGGTCTGGGGCCGTCTTGTTCATGTGCATTGAAAATAAAGTGAGGATTACAATGATTTAATTTCATTACTGAAATTCCAGGGAGTGGAATTGGACCATGTCTCTACACTGTGCTAGAGATGGGATGCTGTAACAGATCCAGACACGATGCTCAGATGTGTGGTACAGATGGGACCCTCTTCTCAACCTTCTCCTTATCCTCTGTTCCTCCCTACCCTACATTATCACGCCATTATGCACAGAAATCCTAGGAGAGGTCTAAAAGCTCTCACAGTAGCTCACCCCCAGCTACAGCACTGATGCCACCGATCTCCACATGAGCTGAAGCAAGTGCTGCACTAATGGGGCTGATGGGGATCCCAGGTCTCTGCTCCACCACGGTACAGCCAGAGGAAAATGGGCAGGTTGGTTGGGTCTTGTGGGTTAACGATGCATGTAAAAACTGCCTGGAATAGCAGCAGGGTTTTGTGGAAAACGTTTCAAAGCTGAGAGCCTTGCCCAACCACGTCTTGTGTGTATTACCAGGCTAGTTAGCTTAAAAATTTCTTTTGCTAAGCTATTTTTACTTTGCAGATGAAGCTGGAAAGAGCAAGCATAGTCCTAACAAACTCTGTTCATGGTTAGTGAATTGTATTTCCTCTATCTTCCAAAATACAAATAAATGAATAAAAATGGTACTACCGTGTCAGAGTTTGTACCTTTTGAAATCCAAGCTCAATGTATTACTCTTAGGCACTAATGTAACCCAAGAAACAGCAAGATTATCAAAGCAGATGATGATACTTAGACTGTCCATGTGTAGGACTGCAGCTTCTGCTGATGGAATACACAATGAAGCAACTGCATCGATGTATTTTTTTCTCTTGCATGTTAATATAGCTACACTGCTTCGGAAGTCAGATTCATTTTGTGTTCCTCCTACAGCTGCCTTTACTGGGAACAAAACATTATCAGTTTTCCTGTTTCTCCCTCTTCTCCCAATCAATCTTTGAAGTGTTATTATCTCCTTCCAGCTTGTCACACATGTACCAAAGCACTTCACACCTAAAGCATGTGAGTCCCTGCTCGGTATCTGGGAGAAACGCCATTTTCTGGCTCGACTCTAGCCTTTTTATTGTGTTTTACACAAACAAAAGGTCCACTGGGCTGACCTACGGCAAAAATGCAGGATCGGAGCATGCAATACCATAACCCAGTACTGCAGGTCTGCATGGTTTTACCAGCCAGATTCCTTCGGAGCAATCAAGTTCTCCTCTCAAGTCAGCCAAAAAAATGAGTCCGATTATGTTTTGCTGAGTATCAGGAAAGAGATTGCCCCATAGGATTACAATGGATCAATACACATGAATCTGGGCTTCAGGCTGATAGGATGCAGACCTGAACCTTTCAACAGTGGCAAAATTCATTGCCGCAAAGCAGAAACCAGCATGGTATTTTCTGCAGCAAGGCGAATAAAAAAAAGACATCAGGGATAAAGCATCAGTTGCAGAGCAGGAACGATACAGGAACATGAGGAAAAAAACCTTACACACTGTCCCAGAGCTAATCTTCACGGTAAAAGCCCTCCGGCCTTTTGCCCTCATAGATGCTGAGTCTGGTATAGCTGCACTCTTAGGCACACCTGCAGTGTAAGGTAGAAATGTCCCACCTAGGAAAACTGCCTCCAGCCACCTGGCTTCAGCTTGCCGGAGGGTCCCAAGGCAGTGGGCAGCATCCACAGCCATGGTCTATAGGTTTCAGCAGCAGCTGAGCCACGGGGCTGAGCCTCTGTAAAGGATAATCTAGAGGACCACCAAAGACCAGAGTCTAAATGACTGTTTAGATCCAGGTCTCAGATTTCCATGTGTAAATTCGTGAGATGTCCCCACCTCAGAGGCACGCTGTGAGGATAAACACAACAAAGGATTGCGACTACTTCAGATACTGCTGCAGTGGGAGTCATGCAACTAGCAAGAACTGGGGAGAACTGCCAAACCTCATAGATGTTTATTGCTTATGTCTCTGCTCGGTAGCTTTAATGCTGTGAACACATATGCATATAGACACATGGGGGAGCTTATAAGCAGCTGTTAGTTCTTCACATAAAGAAGAAATATTTAGAAGAGCCAAGAAATCTAATTTCTCCCCTTCACAGGGAAAATTCACAACTTGTAGAGGCTGAAGTGGGATCAGAGAAAAGTCTCTGCCTTTCCCAGACCTCCAAGGACAGTGACTAGCTCTTACATTATTATTAAGGACTAAGTCACCCTGTCCTGCAGATGTTTTTAGCCACTGCAGAAGTGCTCATTTGAAGCATATGGAAAAGAAATATATGAGAATTTAGGAGCTGACCTTGAATCATCAATACCAGTTCCTTGCAATTGTGTGAGACACGGGTTAAGTTAAGAGACCAGAGAACAAGCACACCCACAGGCTATGATAAAGCAAGACCCATAGTGAAAAACCAAAAGCGACAGTTGGCATATGCCAAGAGGTTGGAGGAAGATGGATGGGAAAAGAGAAGCCATGCTGCTGCTTCTCAAACATCCATCTGGCAGGGTCTAACTCTAAAAAAAACTTTCAACCTGAAAAGTTAATCTCTATATTCACATTTGTGGGGAATTAGTCATTAACTAGCAGGAAATGAATCGATTTTCAATTTCAGTTTTTCTCTGATTAGATTTGGACAATAAGAAACTTAATTGAGCTGTGGTAGTGCTATAGGTCAATACACTAGCAGATCAGTTATTACTCAGTGCTAACAAAAAAAAATCTTCAGAGAGAATTGTCGTCAAAACAATTAGTATTGCTAATGCATAACACCAGACTACTGCTGATTAAATGTTATTTCTCTTTGATCTTCCTTAACTGAGCAGCAGCACTGGAACACTTTATTTATTTTAAGTTTGGCGCAATCTTCCACTACCCCAAGGTCAGCGATAGCACAGGGCTATGACAATGTCAGGATCCTGCTGTGCTGTAGCTATGCCCCAGCCTAATTACAACATCCTTTTTCTTGACACCATGTTATCTCTTTAGGAATCTGGGAATGTACCAGATGGAGAATACACTGATCTGGGACATTTCTTTTTTTTTTCCCCCTCCTTTTTTTTTCCCCAGTAAAGATCATCTGACTCCTTTTTATTTCTGAAAAAGGCTTTATTTTCCAAGTGAGTTTTGGCTTCAAAGGTTCAGAGTATTAACTTGAATGCTGTGCCTGCTGTGTTGTGAAGTCCTTAGTGCAAATTTCCGAAAAGAACGGGACTATAGAAGCATCAGTTAAGTGCTATTTCTAGCCAAAAAGGGATTGAAACACGAGTCACTAAAGTCTGAGACAACCATCTTATGAATATACAGATGGAACTGCAGAAAAAATTCTCGTGCCTGAAATATCTGACTGTCTCATATACTTATGTAATATGTCCCCCTAAAATTCTTATACATATGGAGTTGTTATAGCCCAGTACTGCAGAAAGGAAACTGCAGAAAGAGAAGGAAAATGGCTGTAGCTGGGAGTATCAGAGAACTGAGGATTTGAACCCCAAGATCTCAGTGAGTGCTAAACTACAAAAATCCTTTTCTTGCTATTGAGTGCAAAACCTGCTAATTCAGGAGTTACCAACAAATAGCTTTAACTTCTGGGGAGAACTATAAATTCCCTTACAAGCACAGCTCACTCCAGTGAGCTGGGAATTGGTGGACTCAGATATCTTTTCCAGTTCATGAAACCTTTGGCCATAGACCTTTCCATCCAAGGAAGGAAACTACAACCTGAAGTCCAGAAAGACCAAAGGAGTGGAAAAAGAGGAAAGTTGTATAGTACAACGAGCACCTTGAGAGAACTTGGTCTGCTGAGAAAAGCATTGAGTACTCAAAGAGAGAAAATGGGAAGAGCTGACTGCTCCCAAAATTGGTGTGCCCTGCTGCTCGCTGCCATCACAGGCTAGAAAAGGGAACCCCAGCCTGCACCTCCAGGCAGCTTGGTCCCAATAGGAACACGTGTAACAGGATAAGTAACCAGACTACAACCACAGTCTCTAGGTCAGTCGGCGTGCAGCAGCGTGCACTTCATCCCTCTGTGCCCAACCAGCCCTAGGCAATGGACTGGGAGTGGCTATTTTTTGTGTTGTACCCAAAACGTTTAACAACGCCTAAGGGCTAGGCAGAGTTAATGACACAGGGTACTTGGGAACCCACCTGGGTAAATCCTGACATCTCTTTGCTTGGAGACCACACAACATCTGTCCCTATGCTCCTGTGGTCTTGGCACACAAAGAGATCACCTGATCAGAGTTGGAAACAGGAGAATAAGGTTTCCATGCGGGACAAAAGGGGGAAGCGCTAAGGGAATGGAAAGGACCCCAAAGTTAGAGGTGAGAGAAGGGTAGTAGCAATAGCAGCAATATTTAGCATAACAGATAAGAGGCAGGTGGGCAATGACTTGGTATCATCCTTCTTTTCCCTGTTGTCCCTAGGCATATCCTATTGACTTTTATTTTCAGTGAAGAGTTTCAAAACAATCCAACAACTCACAGAGGAACTGTACTAAAGTGAAGTTTCTAATCATTTGAAACTGGAAATGGGCTCACATTTCTAACTGCTGCAAGGCCTGTCTCAAAGCTTTTCTTTTGCAATGAAGCTGTGAGCAGATAGGTTTTCAGGTTTCCTTCTGAAAATTTTGTACAGCCCTACTTGGGAGGTCCATCCATCTGTAATCCTTCCAATTCTGTTCTTATGGAGAATAATAATAAAAAAAGGACTCTCTAAACACAGTGCAGTTTTAAGATTCCAGCTTTGCAAGATAATGTATTTTCTTCCATATCTAGGCTTTCTCTTACAATACAAACCTTTTGAAAGGTTAATCCCAAGACTTACAAGTCCAATAGTATAGAAAAACTTTGAAATACCAGCATTCTGGTGCAAAGGATCATGCATATATCTACAGATATATATGTATATATAGGGAGTGGACTAAATCAGTTCTTGCTTAGAAAAAATGTCTTGGAAGATAACACTCTTGAGCTCACTGACATTTAAAAAACCCACAGTTTTATTTACATGAAGTGTTGTGCACATTTGTAGTTCTATGTGAATAACAGTATTATTATTGCTGTTATTGATAGTCATGATACCTAGGAATCTTGGTTGAGCAGCATTTGGATAAAACCTAATGCTCAATATAGAAGAACAAGAAAGAGGAAAGAGGAAAAGTCAGTGCAAGGAGCCTGGAAGACTCCAATGGATTTTCCCAAGGGTGGGAAAGGAGAAGGGAATGATACAGCCCACTGTGTCACCTTCTGGGAATTAAGAAGAAGTACGTGCAGGTCTAGAATAAACCACAGGTATTCAAACAATGACAGCTCTCGGGTACACTGTGTCCTTGTCTACTAGCTCCACAGATCAACTCCCCTACGGGGAAGGGATCTTGAACAATGACTTTCAAAGGATGAATGGAAGGCTGTAAAGGAGCATTACATCCTTGTTCCTTGTCTAAAATGGTGCAAGAAGGGAAAATCCTCTTTGTATACAAATTATTTTTTCCATCAGTTATGTTCTTTGTCATCTGTAGAAAGAGATGTAGGAAAACTCCCTGTGGGCCATATGGGTCACTGCTTTCACACAGAGATGCCATCTCCCTGGATATGCTGTTGGTGTGCTAGTACTGACTGTGGTCATGAACCAATACAGATAAAATGTGGATATTGATACCAGTGATACTCAGTACTAGATGTTTCCCAAAGGTGTCTACTTTTTAGGCAATTGGCCAGCTAAAGAAGTTAGTATAATCCCACAGAGTAGAGCTTCACCCCAGTTTCATCCCTCCTACTCCAATCAACTCTTGGGGGATGCAGACTTCTATGAGATTAACTTAAATGAACCAGATGTTTGGAGGGGGAAAATTACCCACAGATTCTGCTTCCTCCACACTGTAACTTTGTATTATCACCTTCCAGTAGGTTTCTATGGTTTTATCCACTCTTCCAGGTATCAGACATGACGACAAGGGCTCATTTTAGAGAAATCTGTAAACCTGTTAGTATAAACTGGAACATGCTGCTTGTTGATTTAAAGGACTGCAAGTGAGAGGCAGGGTTGCCTTCTCTCCTGCATTTGCCTGCTTAAGTAACTTAAATCCTTCAGCACATGGTACTTTTGAATTTCAGCTCCTTTCTGCCATGAGAAAACCACCATCATACATATGCTGCACTGAAGCAAAAAGCTACAATGGGTAGAGCAGCCTCTTCTGTTACAGACAAATCAAGCAGCTAAAAGTTTACCTGCCACTTGGTTCCTTTAAGATCTTATAATTATTCATATACTTAGTCTATAAATGACTTAACACTAGAATGCAATAAGACCAGCCATAAATAGACATACAAAGAGATAGTATAAAATAAATTCTAAAATCTGTAGAGAACAAGTCACCTTTAATTAAAAATTACCTTTATCTAAAAAGGTGAACAAACCTATACTAACAAAAAAGGTACATCAATATGCATGCTTAAGAGAAAGGTGCTATCCATGCCTGTTTTTCCAACACCAGGATGCCTCACTGCATGCACTATTTGACACCATTCTAATGACTGAAGTTTCAACAACATAATTAGGAGTCAGCTGAAAAGAAGACACAATAAAAAGCACTTAAGCAATACACTTCTCTAATGCTGATTCCTTGCTGCTTTATTTATCACACAAGCTCAGTGTAGCTACACGTTCTCCTTTGGATTAAATTAACCTCTGTGCACCAGACCAACTGAAGATACCCGTACCAGTTCAGTTGTGCATAGAATTCTGAGCGTGACAAATGTAAAACCGATGTCTTCACTGTAGCAGTGAATGCAATTTCGTTTCAAAATCAGATCTATTTGAATTCTTCCCCTCAGCTACAAAAAAAATCTCTAAAAACCTAAAAGCCCAACTAAATCCACTTGCAAGGAACAAAATACAAGGTCTATTTATAGACATGGCAAAGCATAACTAGAGGGATGTATCAAAATCAGTGTTTTCCATTAATAAACATTACCTCAAAAATACGCTCAAAAATGTAGACTGATGCAATCTGAACTGCCCAGCAGTATAATTATGGTAACCAGCTCACACTGGGGAACAACTGCTGCTTTTCCACACTAAGTAATGAATGTGAGTAATAGATTTGACTTTTCCCCCAAGTATTCTGGTAAACATGTTAAATAAATCAGGTTGTAGGCTTTCATGAATACACTACAACAGCTACTCAGTCCTTAGCAAGCATGCAACAATACAGTAACAATAATAATGGCAAAAAAAGAGTTCAGTATTGGGGTGAGAATTCGAAGGAGGATTAGTCATACGTGCCTTTGGTTAAGTTAGCTCTCTTATGAGAGCAGCAGATCGCATAATCTTTAATATTCTTGTACCCCAGAGTCAATAAAGATGAATAAAAAGCCCTATAGACATTAATGGTTGAACAATAAACTATGTAATCATGACCAAACTATTATGCTACCAACTGCTTTCCAGAAGGATGCTGGTTTATGCTTGCCAAGAGGGATCCTCCCAGGAACACTGTTCTTGGTGATGCCAGTTCCCAAAACATCCTTTTAAAGTTTACAGCTGGGAGATACAGCCCAATTCCTGTCATCCCCAAGTTCCTTCATATCTCCTCTATGAGTTGACTGCATATAATGCTCTCTAGAGACAAGTTATTTCTAGAGGAACAGTAATGACATATATTTCACACTTATTTGATAGACTCACATTTCATACCAGATGTAATTAAGGATGAAAAATAATGAGCTAATTCTAGTAAGATGTTAAATTCTCAAACAAAAAAAAAAAAAATCAAAACCAAAGTTACAAGAAGATGAGAATAAAACAAGAAAGCATTCTCTCAACTGGTTGSTAATATCACACAAGTAGCAGGTAGGCATCTTCTCCAGCATGGGGGCTTTTCTGAATTTGTCCTCCTATTGCATTCCTTTCTCAACACACTCCTGGCTTAAAGGGTCTTCTTGATGGTCAAAGGATTTTCAAGCCTCTAAACACTTCATAAATCATCTGCGAGAGGCATTCAATGAACCACTCTCTGAAGGCAGCTGTCTCTAGAATGCAACTAGTTTCACAGAGACTCCATGTGGCATCTTATTTAAAATATATGACAGAGTTGGCATTTCATCTGTTTTAGAGTTCATGCTCTCATAAAAATAGAGCAAAGCCCCCCTTCTCATAGCATGAGTTCTTTATGGAGAGGTGGCAGCATCTTCATAACTAAGGTTACAATCAGATTTCCCTGTAAAGAAGTCTCAAAATTCTTTGCATCTTTCCTCAGTGACAGCCAAATACCTAAGGGTGATAATACTGCCCAGGCAAAGACCTTCAACAAACCAGCCACGGAATTCAGTGTCTGAGGATGTAACAAATACTTACTGAACAAGAAACACAGGAGAATGTATATAGTCCCTGTTAAACAATAGGAGAGAAGAAACTTGAAATATGCCTTAGACAGGACATGTCTGAAGAAAAATAATAGCCTACCAAGCTAATGGGTGCCAGTGCTTTTTAGTGCTGTCAAAATACGGAGAAGCTTGTCTTCCAGGCTCAGGTCTAGGGTCCAACTAGAAAACACAACACTGGCATTTCTTCCTGCACCTGGGATGGAGCCCAGAGGATACCTAGTGCAGCTGCCAGGGCAGATTTAGCATCATCATCTGCCATGACCCTGGGCAGAGACAACCCATGAGAAAGAAGCTAAAATCCTAAACCACAGCACCAGAGCTCTCAAACTGAACATTGGAAGCACTCACCCAAGCAAACACCATTAGCAGTCAGCAGCAGTACGCTGGAGAGAGAATTCTGAAAGCACCGAAATCTAGAAAGGTCAATCAGAAACCGCTTCCTGAGGTAGCTCTGTTCTTCCTTTCTTACACAAGTGTTGGAAAGAGTCTGTACCTCTGATAGCTCAGTCTCTCCTGCTAGAGTGTAAGCAGACCACCAACTCTTAGGAAACTCCCAGAGCTCAATGGTATTTTCACAGAAGTCTGCCAGTTGGAGGCTCCCTGTGACAAGGTTTTGGGCCTCTTCATTTGGGGAACAGTGAGAGTACACTCAAAGCAAGCAAAGAAAAAGGCAGATTTTTCACAGCTGTCCAGGTTATTCATGAAGAAAACCATCTAAATTCAATCTAAATAAAGCCCTGCTCACAGAGAAAGAAGGTCTTAAATTTAAACATTTCCACCTGCTGTCAGCATCAATACTTCTTCCAGCCCCACCCCAAAAAACATTTTTGTCTGGTTCTCTTATTCACTAGATTTCTGACCGCCACTCAGCTGTGGACAGTCCTGATATCTAATCGGTACCACAGTACCTACATTTGTCATCTGTGAATATACTATCCCTATTCTGGTAGCACTGTTTGCTGAAAAAATATTTTTACAAGCTGATATATCTAAACGTTCTGTCACATTTAGTTTAACAGCCAGCCTGACAAACACCAGTTCAAAGCTCATTGCTTCATTCTTCTTCATCAATGGAAAGAGATGCTGCATCTTGATGGGGTGATATATCCAAGACAGGTTATATATCCAAACAGCAGGTGTGACCTGAATGCCACTCCAGGTGAGCACTTTGTGATTTCTTGGGTTATGAAGGATTGCGTGACTATAGGCTGAATACATGAATAGTTCAGTGAAGAACAAGATTTTAATTCTCAACTGAAATATAAAGTGCTACTTCCTCATGGTGTCTTTAACGATGATGTACCTATAACTTTTCCAGATTTACTGATGAACTAGACGGTCCTGTTGCATTTCCAGTAAAATTCATAAATATCTGCAATCTACAACAAACTATTCTAACTGCTGATATGAAATGACAGGGAGAGAAAGGGATGGTGTGGCACTGAAGCTTGAACACAATGCAAATTTGAGGTCACAATATCATGTGTTTGAGACCTGTCATGAAGCTGAAATACAAGTGAAGCTGTCACAGCGATACAGTGACAGTACAGTTCAGCATGCTGATGAAGTGACTAAAATCCAGAATGACTGCAGAGCCAAGGGAAAAAAAAGCTGTTTTTTTCCCTACCCCGTGTTCATAAATAGGAAAGATTTGGTTCTGTTGTCCTATGAGCACACTCTCCGAGATGTCAGTCTAAAGCAATGACTGACCTGTGCTATATTTATAGAGTGGCAGAATATGTTGACTTTTCAACTGAAATGTATCCTTGGATATTTCTATTGCTGCAGCAGAGCTGTGTTTTCACAAGAGGGCAATGCACATTTTCTAGTCACAGCAAACTAGTTTGTGCTTTTCCTTTGACAGATATCAATGCTCCCATTGCCTCAGAAACAATCTGTAGATTTAGCTAGCTATACCAATTTGTAAGATGTGTGGTTAATAACAGGTTTTCAATTTTAAAAAGAGCTGTTTTAACACCTACAGAAATCTGAGTGATCCCTAAGTGCTTTGCTAGCATCAATCTAATCCCACAACCTACCCACATGGGTGGACACCAGAGTACCAGCAAAGCAAGGCAACAAAACAAACAAGCTTGCGGGATCATAGATAAATAAGCCACCTACCAACTCTACCACTTTTATACCTGACCTATCACTTTATTACTTTTTGGGTCCACCTGCTTGGGACTTTTGGGTGGAAAACAGCATGGAATATTTGCTTTAAGTAGCCTTTAGGAAAACTCAAACTCCCAGATGAAGGGCCACCCCGCATTTGCAGACTGAGTCCCCAGCGAAGCACAGCAAGTCTGACGTACCGGGAGCACCAGAGTGGCTGCCCATGCACTGCAGAGTCAATCTGCACATGTACAACATGCCCAGGGCTGACACCAGAAGGTGCAAAGCTCATTGTTTCAGTGCAAATTAGTTATACAACATACAGACATTAGTTACACAACATACAGACATTAGTTGTACAACATACAGACATTAGTAGGTGTCGACCTGTTATTCACACTGCATGGTGTGGAAGCACGTAACTCTCCCCAGGAAGACTACCAAGAAGTCCAGACACAACTATGAGAAACAGCATTTTCTGAATTTTGGATATTGGCAAGAATTAGCACAGCTGAATCATCTACAGAGCTCAAGCCATGAGAGCAAACAGTGCCCTACTGAGAGGGCAGGCAAATTTCTGGCTGCTCCCAAAAGCCCAGGAATTACAGTTTCCATGTAAAGCAGGTGAGATCTTGGTTTCTAAATACCTTGGATCGTGAATCTGATCTTCTTCCAAATTCTCCATGGAAAGGTTGGGTTTTGGTTTTAGGCATTAGAAACAAATGCCAAGGCCAACCAATGAGCTAAGATGAGGCTTTTATGTCTGTGTTATGTTTCCAAACAAGTCCCAACCACCTACTTAAAGTTAGTCATTCACATTTGAATACTGCATCATTCATTGCTTTACATTGCACTATTTAAAGCCAAGTTTTCAGCTTTACTTAAAGATTGTCCAAAGCTAAGGGACAGTACGAAGCACGAAGGACCTAGTGGGAGCTTCCACAGTGGGTGGCCAGTTTCATACTGCCCCTGTGTCTAACGCCGCTTAACATTTCTGGGCTGCTAAAAGCTAGGCAGCATCCAAATAAGCTTCAGGGAATTGGCAGAGCTCCGGGGCTCTGAAAATAGTGACCGTTTTCACTGGAAACATTTATGACATTGGAAGGAAGATTCCCCTACCTTACTTAGCTTGCACTGAGATCCTGTAGGCTTGTCCTCCCTCCCCCTGGGGAGCAGATACAGAGAGTCTATGGCACTGTTCTACCTCCAGAACCCCCTTCCACCACCATCTCTTCTCAGTTTAACTTGAAAAGATAAGAGCAATTTAATCTTTCCTGCCTTCAACTTGAAGGTTTTGTTCTAAATGTATTTTGACAGCAGAAATAAAGACAAAGTTTTAATAGAACTAACTGAACCACAAACTGAATTATGTATTTCCATTTCAGGAGACTATCTCACTGCTAATAACATCACTCTCCTTCCAAAAGCATGCATGACAGAATTCAAAGCATTTCTGTTCCTTCACGGTATTTTGTATCTGGCAGTAGCTATGCCGCATACAGAGCTCCCTCTTACACGTGTATGTGTCATGTGTCTCACTCGCTTTGTCCAGGAGTCGGGGTGGGACCATCTGAATTGCTGAACCAGTCTGTCTGGAAAATTTGTATGCTAGCGGATTAAAATGCAGACTGAACCCTGGCAACGTCCCTGCTTTGGATCTCTGCCTAGAACCTTTATTTCTTCATATTCAGTGTTCTCTGGAAAAATGCAGCAGCTGCAGGCTTTCTGTAGGACCCCCACACCAACAATCTTCCCCCAGAATGGAAGCACATGGCAAGGCAGGGTCTAAACGGTATTGACAGCCTGGAGCATCTTAATTTTCCAACACTGGCTCTTTATTTGGTTCTCATCTTACAGAAACAACTGCAGTCACCAAGCAGCTTACTAAACCGGGGTCAAATCCTGAATAGACGCCTTGCTCACAGATTTGTTCTTAATTAGCCGAACACCCACTGAAGTCACCAAAAGTGCCAATAAAATGAAGGCACATTTTATTTTGTGACCACAAGGAAGGGGATTGAAAGAATTTACATCAGCTGCTAAACATATGCTCTAATGACTACCACTGGATTATTAGTAGTGACCTAGATGTGAAAAGCTTTGATCTTCTTACTCCTGGGTTATTATCCACTTTCTAGATCTCTTAAGGTCAATCAGAGTGAACAAAAATTAGGATGGGTGAAAACTGTGTGCGATACAAGAGAGAGGACCATGGAATATCGATCCCCAGACATTTCACTGAATAAAGCAGGCAGACACCAGCAAACATGATTACTAAGAGCAAGCCAGAAAACAGCATTACATTTCAAAGAAATCTAGGGGTGAATAGCTTGAGGTAATGAGATACAAAGTCTTTCACATGTAGGTCACCAGTTTTAATCCAGCTCTGGTCATAGCAAACTCCGGTCATTAATATCTACAGCTGTCTGGCAGCGACGCAGAATGAGATGGTGGTCCTGGTTTAATTGCTAGTGGTATCTGAAAAAAAAAGCATATCAACAGAACTTCAATGCTGTTAAAAGTCTAGGCAGGAAGGTCAAGGACTGACTGGGCATTGAGGGAGGACCTCTACCCCCTTACCAAAAAGCTTCATCTTCTATTAGCGTCAACTTGAGATATCTCAAGGGTAATAAATCTTTGTCAGGGAACAGAGGATAAAGAAAGCAAAAAAAAGTTCAAAGAGAGCTGTGGAAACTCCGCTGCCTTGAACCCAGATCAAGGGCCAGCTCCCCAGCTGGTGCTTCCACTGAAGTGCTAGCGCTACACCAGTTCACATTGGCCCAGGGCTTCTCCCTGATATTTTCAACAARAGCAGCACAGAAGCCAGGACCAGCAGATGAGAGGGCAGACACATGGAGCCATGGAGCTGGGGAAGGAAGGCAGAGAGCAGACCAAGGCCACAAAAAAGAGACTGAGAGGGAAGAAGGAGCTCTGAACAAGCTTAGAGGATGACAACACAGAAGATGACCTTAGCATGGGTCTCTCCCCACGCGGAGCTCCCTGGTTTTCACATCTTGGTCCAGCGAAGAGTTTATTATGTACACTGTTGGTCCCACTACTGTCTCTGAGGTGGGCCACAGCAGACATCATGGACTGCAGGAACAGCCCATGTGGCCACGTCTCGCTAACCCCTCAGCCCAGGGTCCCTCTTAAGAGTCACAGCAATATGCCAACCAAGGAGTAAGGTGTGGGGAGAAGATGAAGTTGTGATTCATATAATTGGAATAAAGGGTCCACCCAGAAAGGATGAATAAGAAACAGAACGCCTTACTGCTGCCTTTTCAAAGCCTTTTCTTTAGAATACGAGAAAGGCCTGGATTTCCAAAGCCCATGTGAAATAAATATCTAACATTAACATCAGGAAGTGAGAGAAGAGATTATCCTACAGCTTGCATGACAGATCCTCCCAATTGCAGATCAGAACAGAGAGCTTTAATTTCTATGTTTAACTAAAAAATAAAAGGATTTTTCTTATTTTTTAAATTTTTATTTAGTAAAGGCTAAGTTTAAAACTTCAACTTTGACTTGGAAGAGGAAATGGTGATTCCCCCCCACCCCCGCCCTCTAATAACTGTGCCTTTCTTGTTTTGGATGAGATTTATCTCACTTTATCTGTCCCAAAACCAGGGATTCCATCTAAGCTAGTTATCAAGGTTCCCTCGACAGTGACTGGAGAGAAGCAATCACCTCCAACAGGAGACTCTTCTGTCTTAAAATAGGAGGATGCTTGGAATGGGTGCGATGAATTCCCCTCTCAGAAGATGGTTAGTGGAGGTGTCCAATGTATAACTAGCTTAGACTCCAACATGGCAAAAGTTAAGTGAGTTGAACACAATCTTTTTTAACCAGAGTGACTCTTCAAGCATGTTATGGACATCCTGCATGGATATTTTGGGTTAAGCCTTGAACAATGCACTCTTGATGCTATTATATGAAGCACAGCATTTTTACATGTAATAGTCAAATTATCTGAAGATATTTGTTAGCCAAAATGACAAATCAAATATATGCCTATTCAGAATAGCTTAGAGTTAAAAATGATGGGTTTAAGAGTTTCTTCCTCACAACTACCAGTGCTGTTTTATCTGCTCAGCATAAGAAACAAGCCAAAAAAAGGAGTCATGCTTTGTTTTTTTATTTTCCTTTTAAAACTCCTCCACTTGCTTTTGGAACTGGGTAAGTGAAACACAAGAGTCACATTTCCAAGTATTTTGCATTCATCAATTTCTTATAAAGAACAGTGTTCTTTCATATTGTATTTTAGAATTGTGCAAGTTCTATACTGATCATTCAAACAGCCTCCCCAGCTGTTAAACAGGGACAGACTTACCAACAGGATTAGATTTTTTTTTTCTTTGAATACTTTCCCTAAGTACACAAATAAACGATACAGAAATGTATTGAGGTAGAACAGCCCCGGGTGAGAGTTTTCACAATTTCCAGGATAATTCTGCTTAGTACTTTCCAGCCAGCTCTCCATCAAGCTATAAGGTAACCACTAGATGGTGGTGGTGTATACCACACACGGAGTACCGGACACTTTTCGCTTGGCTTTCTCAGAAACCTCGAGGAAGGAGAAACATTTCCGCACACTGTACAGACCTCCACTGTGGTGTAAGTCAAACAATACCCTTGATCCTTCCCAAGCAAGAGCTTTAACTTGCTACGGGCTGTTGTGTCACAAAAGCTGCATAACAGAAAGTCTTAATACTTTGGAAAAATGTCATGCCCAGTGTGGTACAATTGAGTGCGGCAGGACATTGACGAAAACAAAAATGAGGAATTCAGGAGTTTCTCTAGCCTTCATTTAAAATAATCACATTTTGCCTCATCATGCGACAGCTGCCTTTGTTGAATTTAGCTCCATAATTGGCAGTAGAAACCTTTGCTTTCTCTCTTATGGAATTTACATGTTCTGCTGCTCTTCCTTCAAGCAATGTAATTAAAAGAACCTGCTTAGCATAATTAATTTGCAAACAGGTTGGATGAAATGGGATTGTATCCCAAAGGCTTTTTCAGCATTAAGTGAAACTACTTCTTCAAGCGTACTGTAATCTAGAGTCTCCTGTATATCAATTTCTTGCATTTTGCATTTTAAAAGCTCTTCATTTTGAAAGGTGCTACAATTGGCAGCCCAGTTCTGAGTTGTGCTGCTGATGTAGACCTAGATTATGCAGCTCATTCTGCAAACCATGTCCTCCAGAGTATCCAGCCCCTGAGCAGGGGGAGGCTGTGTAGTCAAGAGCTCTTCCATGTTGAAGAGTTTTTGCTGAAATCGATTTATCTTCCTCAAAAATCCTTACCCCAACCTGATCTGAAACAACAACACGGCATTTTAGATGTTAAAGGGAATATTGTAGTCAGTCCTGCACAGCCAACCAGAGGAACACTGAGGGAACAGGGAGGGAGGAACACCTTCCCACAGGGAGCAGCTGGGACCTCCGCTCCTGCACGACCACTTGGACCAGCTGCAGTCGTCCCCTGCCGAGAGCAGTTCTCCCCACTGCACCACGACCTGGCATTATTCCTCCCTCGTGTTTAGGCTGTCTGTAAGGACAAGGACATACAGAGGGGCCCTTTAGTGCATCACCCTCACTGGCACCTGCTCCACCCGAGCAGCTCAGACATCGCCCACAACACCCGGCACAAAGTGCACCCGCAGGACCCTCCTGCTCCCTCCCCTGCCTGCGAGTGGGCTGCAAAGGCACACACGGAGCCCCAGCCCTTCTCAGTGCTCCCTACAATTAGGAGTCTACTAACTGTGACATCCACACTTAGCTTCTTTTTAATTATTTTTTTATTTTTTTTAACTGAGAACCTGTCCCCTTCGGTCTGCAATGGAGAGATTTCAGATTTCTCGAGCTCCCTTCCATGACAAACTCATTTCCAAAGAGTGATAATAAATCAATCATTTATGGCATTAACACCTTAGCTCTAGAGACTTTTAATGTCAATCCAATCACCACTAGCTGATAACAGCAGGCAAATGGAAAGCCCTACCCCCAAACCCCATTTAAAGCTGATCATCCCAGGTTAGAAAAAAAGGTTATTTTAATGATCTAACCTGAGAAAAGAGCATTTGGGTAGTTTTACAAAGAGGGGAGTACATTTATGACATGACACTGATGGACAAGTGATGCAGAAAACATCGCCCAGTCTCCTTTGGTGTATCTTTCAACCACTTGAATTTACATGGGGACTAATAGACTTGATGTCTGGCAGTGGAAAGGATAGGGATTATTCTGTACTAAAAGACAGATGTGTTGTAGTGAAACACCTATTAAACTCAGCTATAATGCAAACAAAAGTCATTTAGCAAGGTCATGCTTTCTAATGATTACATGATATTGTCTGTCCATATTATTTCTATTTAAGCCCTAGTTACATTGCTTTTATAAGCGTTTTTTTTCTAATACAGGCTATACAGTTCATCAGGTAGTGAACTGTGTGATGCTGCTCAAGATATCTCTGATGGGGAACACTCGGGAGTGGAGTCACTAGATTTCACCTGTTGATTCACGACTGGAAGAAATGAACATACATGATGCTGTCTGAGGCACTGAACTGTTCATTCCTCGAAAATCAGACATGAACCCCAGGTAAAAGTCAATCTAACAATGCTTCTAAAATGTGGGGGCATTTGAGCAGATTCAGTTATTAAAAAGACTATTACCTTTATTAATGAAGTCCTCTTACACACACACAATCACTGTATCACATCACTGGAGCGTTAAGGGATACATCACAACTAAAAAGCCATGAAAATAGTCTGCAATGCATACCTGAAGCCTTGATTTACAAACTTATAATAGGGAGGTTTATCAAGATCTATGTAAGGCTATTAATTACAATCTAGATTTTAAGCAATAAATTTAAAATCAGAATGATAAGACAAAAATAATTTAATACATTTTTATCTTATTTTAAATTATTAAGAGAATGGGAGAGAAACAAGAACTTGATTGCTTCCATAGGCTTCATAATCTTAATGCGTTAATATCAAATACTTTATTAAACTTTTTAATAATTGAGTTTCATTATTAGGTACAATATTGAACGAGCTATTAAACTTGTTAAACAGGGGACAGATAACCTCTTGAGCAGCAGACTGGGAGAAACTCATCAGTGCATCTCACAATCAAGTGCCCATGTGAATTCTCTGATATCTAAGAAGGTTTCAATGCATGTTGGTGTCTTTCCTCCATGAGGGCATTAATAGGCATGCCTGGCCTCATGTGGCTATGTGGTATATAAAACTTGCAGGAATTTTTTTTTTTTTTTTGTGTTGAGACTTTTATTCCTCTGTCCAGATTGCATGAATCATGGACATAGATTCAAAACTCATTAGGGGACGTCAGAAAGACAGATGCAAACATGCACACAGCTCAATCACATCATCTTTATTTCCTTAAGAAAGGAGACAGCAAATATTGTCCAGACAGATATAAAATGACAGACTAACTCTAGGACCAACCAGTGACCTCGGCCAGAAGCTCTGACACAGGACAGACCAGCTCGCCTTCGTTCAGCATAATGTAGAAGAGGTTGAGGGAGACTGACAAAGACACATTAACACCAAGTGTCAAGGCACCTTAATGGGAGTTAGGAAAACTAAGTTTAAATCCTCTTAAGTAGGGGTAAGACTACACCTCAACCCCTGATATACTTTAGGCACTACACTGGGGGCTGCAAAGGAGGCAGAAACACTACTTTTGTGGAAAGGCTTGAATTTACTTTGGTGCCTTGCTCCAGGAGGGCCCTCCACTCTGGGAATCAAGAACTGAGGGAGACAGACATCTTCAGCCCAGGTCACAGGAAGCAATATTTCCTGGGAGCAGGGCTTAACCTAAAACCCCGTCCTGGACATTTCTCATTGGAGAAGCAGCTCTCCACTTAAAACATTGTCTCAAGTGTCTCAGCTTGCCCTACCCATTGAGCAGGCACCTAGACACACACCTTGTGTGAATCAAAAACGAAAAATTAATTCCTGTTGAATCTGACTGGTTAGGTCAGTTGTACATTTTTTGTTTCTTTAACATTTATATTATGCTGGTACACCCAGGATGTCTTGTGCACATGTCATTTGCACAAACACTCTCCAATGGTATTCTCCTTCTATGCAGACTGTTCATGTTACTTTTTCCAAATCAGACCACTCACAAGCAATTGGCAACTCTTGCTTGGGAAGTGCTTCATCTCCTTTATGCAGATTGTTAGCACCTGGTTTTCACTTCTGACAGAGTATGACACAGGGGTGTTTAAGACATAGCACTGAATCATGCATCCCAGGTCCCTCTTTCTTGTCCGAGGCAGATAAGGTATGGTTTTCTCACAAGTTAGCACAGAGAAAAAGAGATCAAATCCAAGCAAACCCACTGTAATAAATGGGACCCTGACTTGTGAAAAATAAGGCTTGCCGTGCACAACAGCCACTGCTCACGCAGTTTATTGATTACACACATCACACGTTGAGCCCTCCACTAGCAACAGAAGGCAAAATAACAACCACATGCTCTTGGTTGCGCAACATCGTGGAGGGATAGCTCACTGACATCGGTAAGCCTTCTTGCTGGAAAAGTGCTTTTATATACAAAAGGAAGATGTCTTTTAAAGTTAAGCCAATGAGAGGAAGACATGTCCTTAATGAGTTCAAATATTGCTTCACAAGACCAGCCAATGATTTATTTCTTCTTAATTTAGTGATGGGTGGTTCTCCAGAGGAATTAAAGATTGTTTTGACAGCTGACTGAAACCATCACAGCTTTTGGACTATTTTTTCCTTCTATCTGTCCATTACCAGAACTGTCCATCTGACTATGACTTCTCCCTCTATTAGTAGACTGTTCCTGTTGTACCAGTAGACTATTTTAGCACCATACTGCTCCTATTTTTTCTGTAAGTGAAACAGCATTGCCAGCTTCACAGCACTGTTTCTTACTCCTTCAACACAGAATAGCAATTTGCAAGGACACTTTGGGGTGATGGTTTGAAGAGGGCAGGAATAAAGACTACCTGCTTTATCTGGATCTGCCCTATGGTCCCAGCTTCAAAAGCTGCTGGTTCAGGAGTGCTAACATAATCCCTGTCCCCCGAGGAGTCCCAGCTGGGGTCACTGCAAATACAGCTGCCAGCACAACCATTGGCAAACACAACTCCTTGCTGTCAGAGCAGATGCAATAGAGGCCTTGCTCTCATCCAAAATCAGTGGCATTAAGGGGTTCATTGTCTTGGCTAGTTAACCTAGGGACACAGTTCCTCCATTCGCCACTTCAACAGGGCTACTGAAAAGAACAATAAGCGGTTGCCTTGACTGATGTCATCCAGATGTGTTTTTTATAGAATCATAGAATCATTTAGGTTGGAAAAGACCCTTAAGATCACTGAGTCGAACCATAAACCTAACACTGCCAAGTCCACCACTACACCATGTCCCTAAGCACCACATCTACATGTCTTTTTTGGCTGTTTTGTTTGTTTTACTTACAAGTCTTTTATTTGTGACCCATGATGCTACTTTGTCTTAGTCTTATCTTGCATTTCAACTTCTCCCTGGGTACATTAGGTCAAATTCTTTCAGTTAAGTTAAAACACATGAGCCCAGGTGAGAGCTTTAACGGAAGTGCTGGCATGAGAAGTAATCAAATTATTTAGAGGTTTATTTTTCTTCCCATGGCTTTTCTCCACTGGTGCCAATGACACAACCTCTTTATTCCAAGCACTTCAGGTTGGTGCCTTCAGGCACTGCTACTCAAGGAGTAATAAGATCCCCCTTTATGAATCATAATCACGAGCAGTGTCCCCCAGGGCTCCATTTTGGGGCCGGTCTTGTTCAATATCTTTATTAACGATCTGGACGAGGGGATTGAGTGCTCCCTCAGTAAGTTTTCAGACGACACCAAGCTGGGCGGGAGTGTCGACCTGCTCGAGGGTAGGAAGGCTCTGCAGAGGGACCTGGACAGGCTGGATTGATGGGCTAAGGCCAACTGCATGAGGTTCAACAAGGCCAAGTGCCAGGTCCTGCACTTCGGCCACAACAACCCCATGCAACGCTACAGGCTGGGGGAAGAGTGGCTGGAAAGCTGCCTGTCGGAAAAGGACCTGGGGGTGCTGGTTGACAGCCGGCTGAACATAAGCCGTCAGTGTGCCCAGGTGGCCAAGAAGGCCAATGGCATCCGGGCCTGTATCAGAAACAGTGTGGCCAGCAGGAGTAGGGAAGTGATTGTGCCCCTGTACTCGGCACTGGTGAGGCCGCACCTCAAACAATGTGTTCAGTTTTGGGCCCCTCATTACAAGAAGGACATTGAGGTGCTGGAGCGTGTCCAGAGGAGGGCAACGAAGCTGGTGAAGGGTCTGGAGAGCAAGTCTTATGAGGAATGGCTGAGGGAACTGGGACTGTTCAGTCTGGAGAAGAGGAGGCTCAGGGGAGACCTTATTGCCCTCTACAACTACCTGAAAGGAGGYTGYAGCGAGGTGGGTGTTGGTCTCTTCTGCCAAGCAACTAGYGATAGGACGAGAGGAAATGGCCTCARGTTGYRCCAGGGGAGGTTTAGATTGGAYATYAGGAAAAAWTTCTTTACTGAAAGAGTGGTTAAACATTGGAACAGGCTGCCCAGGGAAGTGGTGGAGTCACCATCCCTGGAGGTATTTAAAAGACGTGTAGATGAGGCACTTAGGGACATGGTTTAGTGGGGCTTGGTGGTGTTGGGTTGACGGTTGGACTTGATGACCTTAGAGGTCTTTTCCAACCTTAATGATTCTATGATTCTATTCTATGATTCTATGATTCTATAATACACATGAGAAAAGAAAAAGGTAGCCATACTCCGTGAGATATCAATTACTGCTCTAAGAATAGCAGTAAGATTTTCAAATGAGATAACCATTGCTTCTCCTTACAGCTTTAAGTACATCCCCAGAAGAAAAGACAGCTAAGGCTGAGAATATATTGCCCTTTAAAACAGCATTAACATACTATATTCAACAGAAATAATAAAGCATTGTGAGACACAGGAATCCAGAAAATCCAGTTAAAGACCCAGCATGGATATTAAAGGGAGCAGTCGCAAAGGCCGGGGCTATCCGACAGGTACTTGTTTCCCAAAGGTCCTCTGTAATCAACAGAGTGACAGGTTTCACATGGGGTCAAATCAGAGAGCTTAAATGAGATCCTTGTTCTGGGTGATCCTGGGGAGGAGCCTATCTCTTTTCTGTAACTTGATGAAATCTAGGAGACACTCATTTTGGTGAGGGGCTTTGTCCAATTCTTTGGAAAGCAAAGTAAACAGTATCAACCAGATTATCTTTATGCACATGCCCACCTACCCCTTCAGAGATCTCTAAGAGGTGAGGAAGAAATACATGGTGTTTACTCTTCTCCAGCAGACTGTAAATACATAAATCCCAATGGATAAATTGCAGGCTTCATACTAGTGATGCTGACAGGGGAAATAGAGCTAAACTGGATATAGTTACCTGAGTGCTGAAGAAAAAAAATCTATGTTCAGTTAGACTGAACCATTGATTTAATCTGATTTCTTGTATGTCACTTTTTCCATGTCACTTGCCAATTTTCTTTCTAAAAAATACAGTGCAGTTTTATTACAGAAAGATAAACTAGTCCCAGATTTTTTTTAATTTATGTTACAAATTCAGTTGTTCTATTCTTGTTTTCCACAGCCATAAATGTTACACATTTTTTCTGCATAGTATTTTGTTTAATTGTTTTTCACAGCCTAAATATTTTGCCCTAAATGTCACAACAGTTTTGTTGCCTCATTTCAACAGTTTTGTTAGTAAAACTGTGTATCAAAGTACAAGCAATACATGTGAAAATGCTTTGTTTCTTACAACTCTAGTGTTAAGGGATTACATGTATACACATCATTTCCAAACAAACCAAGGGAACTAAAGGAAGTATTAGGAATTTACTGCATAAACTGCCTGTCTAAAATGACATTTTATGATGTTATATTCTCATCAGACTGTGTCTTGAAGTGCAGGGAAGAGTACCATTTTGTAGGAAACTTCTTAAATGCTTTAATCAAGACAGTAAAATGCTTTACTTGGCTTGTAGTGTTATTCTAAAGGAGGGAATACCTTAAAGAATTAAAAAATGCCTTCAAAAGCAGGGAAAAATAGAAACAAACTTCAGAGAAGAATAAAGAACTTCTGCTTCTGTTGTACATGACAAAAATCTGACATTTTCTCTGTCCAAACAGTTTGAACTTGCTTGTTGACAATGTTCTCTGTCCTACGAAAATCTATCTTCCTGCTGTTAACACCATGCCAACACTGCTGCAAAATTCATTTACCTGTCCCGTCACTTCAACCTGCAGCCTTTGTGGTACCTCTTTCTTCACTGTACCAAGGCACAAATGTAGACCAGCTCTTCACTTCAAGCAGTGATGTTGCCTGTTAACTATCTACAGTTTTGGAGCAAGCAGCATTATGCGTTCTTCCAGTGCACGCCCACTGCAGGGTATTTACTCCTCTTCAAAATGTCTTTTTGAAATCTGTCTGTGGCTACCCAAGGCTTGACAACGGATAGCTGGCATTTGGGTTGTGACTTCTGGGGCTCTTGGTATTGTTTCATTACTCACTTTTATTCTTGTGGTCCATTTCCCCCTATCCACCACCTCCTCCTTAAATGCAGACTATAAGGCCTGCAGGGTTAAGACTATCTTTATGCCTTGTGTTGGTACACCACCACTCATCATGCACCCTTAGACTTCAGTGCTAATGCTATTACCTGCAACAGCATTTCTAACATCTAAACCATTTTTTAGAAACAGTCCCACCCTGTCAAGCCAAAGGCATGAGACCAAAAAGAAAAACACCAATAGAAAAGAAAGTCAATCAAGTCTTTGAAAAGCACTTGAGACTGACTCATTGCTTCTCCAAATATAAATATATCTGTCTTTAAAAAAAGAAGCAAAACCACTATACAAAATACTATTAATCAAACTTGGTCTGTTTAGGAATACTATATACATTCAATTAAGTTTTCTGCTTCATGTTCTCCCTACTCCTTGCTCCCCATTATCTAAGATTGCACGTAGACCTAACACTTCGTGGTACATTTTGGCAAAGCAAAAACAATCTGACAACAGTCTGTTTTCAAGAACAAATCACCTAAATATAACAAATTGATTGACTCTCTAAATTTTCCCTAACACATTAYATTATTTTCATTTATATGTTTCTAGAATGGAATTATATTCCTTTTATACCTTCACATTTCTACATATTTCCAAAAACACATTCTTCACTTGTTATTTTAAGTATATTACACATCTATATTTCTATCCATCCTTTTTACAGACCTGGGATTTAAATCCAAGCTTTGGCAGGTAACTCAGCCCTGTTGCTTAGCAGCAGCTGAGACACATGTAAATGCAATAATGGAAATTCTCGCGGTTACAAAAGTGGAAAGCTCCTGCCTGCTAAAAGTGGATGTTTATAAATCGGCTGGAAGCGGAGTAAGTGGCAATATTAGATTAGAACAATTCTTTCCAAACAAAATACAGCCTTGAATACAAAGCCAACCAGCCTGACACAACCTAAATAATAGAGGGACTGAGGTTAAAAAACCAAGAGTCGGTATTTAATTATGATTGCTTTTATGTATTGATCACTCTAGTATTTTAACCATCATATGATTACCAGTATAACAGACCACACTCCAYTTCATTTCATGGGTGAAATAATGGATTCGTGAAAGGCAACTGCAAAACTTTTGCTGTCTTTATAGAACTGGGATTTCATATTATCTCCATTTTTTTCATTAAAACTTATTTTTAAAAGCATTGATCCAAGTGTCCATGTGAATTCAAAGCCAGCTGCTTAGCATTCCATCTCTGCTTAAAAAAATACCTGGTTTAATCTGTATTTGACAGGTCCATATGCTCACAGAAACATGTGGATTACAACTGAAGCTTCTTAATTCTATGGTACTGTCAGCAATGGTCTCCAGACTGAAACAAATGGACTTGATCATGACCCAGGTCAATGATGAGGACTGTCCCTTCCTACATGTGCTTAAGTATCTTCTGCATTGCTGGCGCCTAACATCCTGGAGGGTTGTGCCCATGCTCATCATTACAGACTTAAGGCCTAATTCTTTGCACATGGAGGATGCAATTTAGCTTAGGCACCTAAAAGTTAATTGTCTAAGTCTAAAAGACAGCTATGAAATTTTAGAATCCCTTTATAGTGAATGGAGAACGGCATTTCCATAGTATCATTAATTTCTTCCAAAAATAAATGTTTACGATCAGATTAATTCCTTTGAGAACTCTCCTTCAGCCCATTAGCTATTAAAGAAACGAAGGTGGTTTTGTATAAGGCAGACAAAAGGAATAATCCTCTGGAAATGCTTCTCTCTTTCCATTGACTGTAGTGGATCCTAAATTACAAACTAGCCTTCAGATGGCAAAATTAATCCTAACCCTTACATCTGTGCTGAAGCTCAATGGCAGGGATGAGGGTGATTAAATAAGCAATGATCAAGTGGAGAGCGTCCTGGATTTTAACTCACAAGCTCTGAGTACTATCCCCAAAGGTGCTAATAATCTCCTGAAAATTAACTTAAATCCATTTCCACCTCTAACCCAGACTGATTCTTACAGTCTGTAAAGGAGTTCTTTTGATACCCAGATCTTGTTTGGGATTCGTTTGACCTAGAGATAATTTAAAACATCATATTTTAGTCTACAGTGCCACATTCCCTGAGCGCTAACTCCATTTGTTGTTTATACATTGCAGATTTACACATTGCACAAGGTTTTTCTCCCACTGAACTCTGTTCAGCAGAAAGGAAGAAATAACGGATTTTCCTATTCTGAACATTTGACAAAAGGTTTTATTTATTCCAACTGAACACCATTTATTTGTGATTTTTTCTCCCTTCTAAATATGATGGTTTGTCAGCTTGTGTCACTCATTCTCTATTCATTTCCATCAGCTGTGTCTTTGGCTCCCTTGAGAACACTTCAATTTTGTTGCAAGGCCCAGAAATATGATAATCAACTAATATTTCTAGGTCAAATCCATTGTCATAGTGTCAGCGTGTTCATGAGAAATACCGATGCAATTAAACACTGATTTGCCACTCCAACTACCAGCAAGACAGATATAAAATACAGTTTGGTTTATATAGATATTTTTAAATTGTCCCCCTTTAACCTTTAAGGTTCTTACCTTGTGAAAGATAATCAGTTATACTGAAGAACCGAACCAGGAAAACTGCTTAATACTTTTATGGTGTTTTGCATTTTACTGCTGTACAAACATTAACTAATTAAGCCTCACAATACCCAAGTGAGGAATGCAAGGAAGCATTATTATGGTTATATATTATAATTATACTGTCTCATTTAGAATTTCCTGGCTTGTGACTTCTAAAGTAATTATTATAATTATCATAAAACTAATAAAAAGTCAGAAACAACCTTTTTTTTTTCAGTATGAATGTGCTCTAAGCTAAGCAAAGAAAGAGTTTACAAATGCCTAAAAGCACACTTATTCTTCATGTACCTCAGCTTCTATTTTCCCTTTGTCCATCTGAGTCCACAGGACTTGATCTTGCTTCCATGAAAGGGGAAGAAAATCTTGCCAATGACCACAGTGTGTCCTTCATTTTAACAACAATAAAAAAAAAGTGTGTGAAGTGAGTTTATCTGTGATTTTTACTATTTGCTAAGAAACCAGTATGAGATCTTGATATAAAACATTCTTACATGTTCCAAACAACATTATAAAGTCTCTATGATATCTTGTAATTGGGATTAATTTTTAATTTATTATGTAAAATGTTTTTCTCTCAAATACCTCTCACCAGTGTCTGGATTCCTCTTCCCAATTCTAGCCACCTAACAGCTCACTGGCACCCTTTAGATACAGGTAGATAGGTTCCTTCAGAGAATGGTTTCTGCCATCTCTCTGATACATCTATCATGTAACGAGATGATTTGCCCATTGAAGATGCCTTTGCTCTCCAGTAATAACAGTCCCATACGTTTCTCCTATAATACTGGAATTTTCAAGGTCTATGGGGACAAAATCCATTTTAGTAACTACACAAAAGTGTCATACAACATTTGAACTTTCAATTGGCTCCATCATGATAGCCAGTCACTGCAAATTCTTAGGAGTTAACCACCGCTGGATCAGCCTCTGGGAGAAGCTTCCTTATAAGGCTGTAATCAACTGAATGAAAATTTGGAAAAGGTTCTCAGGTAGTTTCTTCTAGCTGGAAGCACAGTAGTTGTGATAATTTCTTTCTTCTTTTTTTTTAATTATGTAGTATAGACTCAGCAGTACTAATGTATGTACAGTGGATCCAGCAGAATAGAAGAAAGAGAAGTAGTCCAATGAACCCAAAATACACACAATACTGTTTTGTTGACAGCTGCTGGAAAAGAAACAAAGAAGTAAAAAGATCTGATAATATCAAGCAGGTCAGGCCAAGATTAATAGAAGATTAATAGGAACATTAATGTTCCTAACCTGCAATCCAGAAACCAACCAGAGCACTACTTAGTCTTCTACGTTGCCACCTACTACCTGCATACCCCAACCATGGCTGGACATGGTGCTCAGTTCATCTGCCTATTAGAAAAGGAAGTCACCATCAAATGCCATCAACACTGGTTTTCCATAACATAACTCCTTTTCTGCAGCAAGTTGCCAATACCATCCTTGTGCTAGTTGTAGGTAGTATTTTGACTGTAGTTGCCTCACAACACTAGAAAGACCATCTGGCTAAACAGATGTGGTAATGATTTGTTTGGCCAATGAACTGAAAAAAACCACAATGGCTTGAATGGGAGTTCCCAGGAGTGCCCAGTCCAGCATCTTCTCTTGTGCACTTCCAGATACTATACTGGTCATTTCAGGATGAGCTTGGTAACAGATTATTTGCTTGTGGAAGTTACCAAGAGAGAAGGAATTTCCATACAAAAGACAAAAACAGGTGAACATATTCTCATCACAAAAGATTAGTTTTAAGACCATCTGTCATTCTTTTGCAGAGTATATCATATGTTATAAAACAAGAAACCAGTAAAATACAAGCCAAGTCTTGGTCCCACAGAAGGTGTTAAATCTCCCATGGATTTGAACAGGACCATTGGCTATTCAATCTGTTCATTTATAACCTTATTTAAAGACTGCAGTACAGTTCTTCTCAGAACCATGTATTTTATTACAGATGTATAACCTTTAACATGGAATGGATTGTCTAGATAATGTCGCCCTGCCAACATTCTCTTCATCATCTGTCTTAACATTTAAAACCCTTAGGTTTATAAAAATATATGTAATCTTAAATCTTCCAAGGTCTATCACAAGTTTACATTTATCCAGCCTCAGTTTCTTCTCTTTTTATTTTCCTTTCATTTCTCAAACCTGTACAGTTTGACACCACCACCATTCACATAACTGGTGTTACTGCCAAAAAAATTTTTAAAATAAAAAAACAACATAGAAAAAAACCCAAACCTCTGACACAGTAAATTAGAAAAGCATATGTTCAAAGTTTAAAAGGAAGGCATTTCAAAAATCTTTCTGAAGACATTTCATTTTAGTTCAAGTGAAAGATTCTGGATAGTTCCATTTCTTAAAGCGTTTCTCAGCTCCATTAACAGGGAATAACGAACACTCAGCTATGCCCACTCATTTCGCTTTGCTATGCAGAATCTTGCCAGAGCTTGTAGACTCGTACTTTAGAAAAGTTTTCAGCTATAGAGTCCTCCTTTACATGAAGGATTGGGCTGGCTTTCTGATGTTGGACTGCCCTTTTCTTAAGGGCACATCATAGACTCAATGAGCACAACCAACAGCAAGCTTCTCATTATGTTGGAAGTCACAGCATCCCTTGCCCAACAAGGCAGAGTTGCAGAAATTTGAAAGCTGGAGAAGAAAAGGACAAAGATACACATATCACATCAGGCTTCACCATTCATCTAGCCAGTGCCCTACGAAAGACGGAGCAGAGCTAGCTGAGAAGAAAAGCAAAGCAAAGCACATTATGGTTAAGAAAAAGATGGGGATGTAGCTCAAGACTCTGCATGCCTGACAGTCAGGATTGTGCAGAACCTTGGAGATGCCAAGGTGGCATCTTCTGGCCCACTCCAGGAAGAAGGAGAGCCCTTTGCCCCTTGGGGGAGAAAATTTTTGCTTTCTTATTATATTGCATTCTGTGAATTTACCCAATGATAGCAAGAATTGACACCCTAATACAATAAATGAGTTTTAACAATTCAAAAAGTGCATTTTTAGTCCGTCATGGATTATACTTACTTTGGTCAAACACTTACCCTCCACCATAATGCTTCCACTTCACTATACGTGTGACTTGTGCACTGTTACGACTCTGTTTTGTTATACAGTAAAATGATCTACACAGTAACTAGGGATTGCTTTTCTTGTAAAGAGTTGTTTTTTCCCCCTTGTTGTTCTTTTGGCTCCAAGACATGCATTCTTTTCTGCACAGTAACACGACTTCAGCTGTCCCTTGACCCAGTGCTGGCAACAAAACCTAGGAGAGACTTCTTCAACCAGCGAGCTACGTGAACTCACACCACATATACAGGACTTCCATGGAATTTCTATACCATTCCAGGCTTTTACGCTACATAAAAGGGAAGGAAAAAGGTAAAAAGTGTTCTTGCCCACTGGTGTACTTCATAGTGACATGGGCCATCCCACAGAAATCAGTGGTCCTTTTAGGACTACGTACTTGCTTTCATAGCATTGTATGTAGAACTATTTTTATGAATCTGGAAACTTAAATATATCCCAAAGTATTCTGGCAATATGTAAAATGCATGTGCATGAGCCCAGAATAGATGAGAGCAAAGAAAACGACTGAGATGAATGATCACATGGAAATAAAGAACCCTGGGTACATGTATAGAAAATGGAAACAAATAACTGAAAACTGCCTGAAGGCAAGTACTATTGGCGATAATGCAGGGATGATGTTTTCATAGAGATTAACTGTTCTGGAGCACTTTTCCCATGTGTAAAGCACAACATACTTTTTATTCAGATAGGTTGATTTGGCAGCCTCTTTATTGCTAGCAAAAACTATTTATTGTGCCTGTGCAGGAAAAATTCCACCCTCGGATAGCCAGAATGCAGTTCTTTTATCTCACACTGACAATCGCCTGCTGGATAGAGCTCAAGAGCTAATTTCCCACTGATAGTCCACTTCTATAGGATGCCTCTTAGAAGTCTGTGTGCCAAATTAATAATTTTCAAAAGTCTTTAATAAATTTGGCTACGTGTTAATGTAATTTTTATACTGAATGTGTTAAATTCTGCCTTTGGAAACAGATTTTATTTCTTTGGCAAAATGTCATTATTCTTACAGAGAGGTAACAAAGAGGTACATCACTTTAAAAGAAACTGCTGAACACAAAGACGACTTCTTATTTCCACCCTTTACCTTTTGTTAGCATTATTTTTTATCTCAGCTTTATTGCCCTGGACCTGCTGGTGATTTTCTATATGAGCAACTTAATTTTCTGAGAGTGAAAATACGGTTTCCTTACATGTTGCTTTAGAGCATGTGCTCTCTTTCATGATTTTTCATGTTTCAAAGATACCCCAGGGTAGTAGATACAGGAAGCAGAAACTGTCCTTATTCTCCCTACTCTTGGCTGTACATTAGAATAACCCCAGAATTTATGTCTCTGTGAAAATAACATCAGGCCCATTAAACACCATTTTCCTGCTATACAGAAAAACTCCAGGGGAAACGAATCTTAAAAATAAATGAGCGGATAGACTAATACACCATAGGGGCTAATTTGCGGCACAGAGTTTGCAATTCTAACACAAGGCCACTAATTTGTTGGGCTTCCCTTGTCATATATCGTATTTAACTGTAGCAAGAACTAATTGATAGATAAATAATTGCTTCTTCAAGCCAAGATTAATATAGCACCCTGACAATTATATATGACTATTACTATTATAAACTCCCATTTTCAGAATCCTATTTCATATACCAACATTTCTTCCAGCTCAAAAGAAAAAAAAAAAAAAAAAGACATTAGATATGCTTTAAAGAGCTGTTCTTGACTTTAACCACAGTTTTCTTGCTGACTTTTTAAGAACCACCATATACTGGACATCAATTTAGCTTTCTCAGGCCAAGTATTACCTGAACTATTACATTTCTTAAAAAAAAAACAAAAAACAAAAAAAACAAAAAACAAAAAAACAAAAAAACCAAATTCCATGTATGGATATTATATTTTAAAATGTCAAATATTGGGAACTATGACTTCCTAAAGCAATAAATGGCATGTTAAGGCATCGCTTTTCTGCACAAATGAGCAACAGAAGAGATAAGAAGAAAATTGTGTGTGCAGTACCATTACTGTGAAGCTGATGCTCAGCTGTACCTTTCTGCGGCTTTAGATATGCATGAAATGGTAGGACTGTATTCCTCCAAGAAAACTTTGGGATTTGGTCAGCACTAAGGAACTGTGAACTCAGAGCAGTGGATTACCACCAAAGTGACTTGTCCTAATCAGGAAAACAGGAGAAGTTTAATGTGTATCTATAGTGTTTGTACCAAGTTTACCAACCCACGTGTAATATAAGACTCAATGTGCTGAAGATGCTTTATACTGAAATGGAGAAATTGGACCCTGAGGAAAGGAGATGCGGTTTACTCCTGAATTAAGTTAGAAGTGTTAACGGAATACAGGGGACGGCACCCGACCTGCCAGAGTGACCCCAGCATCTGTGAGAGGGAAAGGGGGAAGCAGTGATTTAGCAGGAGGAACAACTGCCTCCTCTCCCGCTGGGGCTAAGGCATGTGTGTGTGGGTAGGGAGACTCTGAAGGGGACTGAGGACATCTGCATTTCACCGGGACCACATCCAAAGMGCATCACCTTCCAGCTACCCGTGTTTAGCAGCTGGCTGAAAAGCAGTTGGCTGGAGTCTATTCTGGTGAAAACAGATCCATGCTAGAAGGGAGGACGTCTCCTGAAGTCATCTGCAGGCTTTACCTGTGGTGTCCTGTGACGCTTTCACAGCACATTTTCTTGTTTTAATTGGTCCATTCTTAGACAACTCATCATTTCAGTTACATGGTTTAATTACATAATTATCTGCACTGACACATATTATAAAATTAGGCACTGTAATTGCCACATTAATAAACACCAACACAATTAAAAGTGTTCCCAGTACCAAAAAGGTATTTAGAAGGGGAACACAGATGTAGTCAACATGGACACAAGAAGTAGTGGTAGCTGGAGCCTGCGAACATGAAAGCAAATTCAAGGACTGCTCTTCTTAATCAGTTCTTGTGTATTTGGTATTAGCACTAGGGACAGGAATCACACAGCCAGAACTCATGTATCGTGGAACAGGGCTTTAACTGTCTCCCAGCCTGATCAGTTTGACAGGGAGGAGCAAAGTAGTGAATACCTTTCAAAGAAAGTTGTGAAGAGTCATGAGTATGCATACAGGTGTGCAATTTCTTAGTAAGGGATAACAGTAATTCTAGGGTATAGCTTTCCAAATGAAAGGGGACACAGGCATCTAGAAATAACTTCATAATTGAATATACTTCCGTTGAAAGCTGCTGACAAGGTCCATATAAAATCTTATTTCAATTAATGACCTAAGAATTTTTAATTCCTTTTTTTTTAATAGCTTTGTTAACATGGAAATAATCCCCAAATGACTTTAATGTTCACTTTGAAGTGAACTCCAGTGTTGATTTACACTTCTGCATATACTGCTGTTTCTCTGGACTACAGGGAGATTTTATTTAAAGCTGCGTATTCAGTTCCGGGCTATCCATCCAACCAGACAGCCAAACTTCACAACTTCTCATACAGGTGGATTTCACACCAAATCCTTCTGAGAATGTTTCATATGTATTTCAGCAAAATGGTAAAATCTCCTCCAGTCTGAATTTCCTTGTTGATTACTTTATCTTCCAAACCACATGTTTTTCTCATTTTGTTTTGTTTGTGACTGAATATAAAATTAAGATAGCTAGCTAATTCTCATGCGGTAAGTCATCTCAATTCAGCAATCAATAGGTTTGTCGGTGCAAATAGCCTATTCCTATGAGCCTTAATTAAACCTGAAAAGATGGAAATTTACTCTCATTGAAGAAAAATAAAGTTGATATCCCAAGGTACTGGAAAAGTTCAGACTATGATTAGTAGAAACCTGACTGGAATCTCAACTAATGTCTACATGATAATAAAAACTGCATTTAACTTGGTAACTAAACTAGCTCCCAAATGTCTCTCCATACCACAGAACCCTATAAAAACACCTGATGTTTCATTACCTGCATAGCTATAGCTACCCACAGCAGTGTGCGTTGCAGTGGTAATAGTGATTTGCCATCTCAAAGTACCAGAAGCAGATGGAGCAGGCTCAGCTGCAACGCATGGCTGCGAGAGCCATGGTCCAGACTAGCCGGGCCCCTTTAATTTTTGGAGTATTCATACCCAGCTACAGTGACTCACAACTGTCCATCTGGGAAGCTCTGGAAGTACATATCGCTGAGGTAATTTAATCTTCTGAAGGACTGATGAGTTCCCCAGGAGGAGAGGGAGAGGTGAAGCTGAGACATGGAGTCTCATCAGGGTGAAGGGACTCGGTTCAGAGCACCAAGTTCCCGTTTGTACTTTACGAAACAAGAACGCTGTTTTCAGCCCCAGGCCTTGTGTACAAGTAAGATATTGGAAGCAGACTTTGATACTAGAGGAAAACACTTCTATGTTTTAAAACAAAATACTTTACGTCATATTAGTTTACTCCAGAGCTGAAATGACACCTGGTTTCAAAGGCTCCTTCAGGAACCCTGTAATACCAAACAGCTTTTTTTATATTTTAAACAAACAGAAATGTTTACAGTTCAAGAAATGTGACAAGCTAAAATCCCTGAAAGACCTTAGTTCAGTTTGTCTCAAGTAACAAAAACACATGCTTACTAGCCTTCAGAACAAGTTTTAGGATGATACAGTTTTCCAAATCAAAGTTACTGAAGACCTAAACCACAGGTTTCCACTAAGACGTGGTCACATCTTAACTGTAGACTGCAGATCACAGTGTAGATCCAGAGTAGACATTTGATTAAAGTCTGACCAGAAGTGCCATACTAATGTGCATGTACAAACCCAGCAAGTGAAAGAATCCCACACCATTCTGTAGGGAAAAAAATCTCACTCCAAAGAAACAAAATAAGGGACATTTATTTTTTGACCCATCAAATAATTTCAGCCCTGACCTTGCCAAAGACATCAAGCAAGTGGTTTAACCTTTTTGTATCTCACCTATCCATACATAATATAGAAACTTTATATGCTCCATTCATGGTTATTTTATTTAGATTGCAAGAGAAGGGAATATCTATGAAGAAAGTACAGTCATTATCACCACTCCCTCTCTACTGCACATCCTCAAGGGTTTTCACTGGTTTCATGAACGCCCTTCCTTGTGATGAGAAGGAAAGCGCTGAGGTGGTATGAAGGGAGCTAGGAAATAGGAAGTTTCAGGAGGAAAGAAGTCCCAAACACTTGACTTTTGCAACAGGTTGGGTAAAGGTTGTGAGCCACTGATCGGTCTTGACRACTGCTGTGAGGACCACTTAACAATGGTAAAATAAGTACTGTTACAATAAATAGTGGAATACCATAACAGCTATGGGACTTGGCGCTGACAATTTGTTGTTTTGTTTTTTTTTTCTTTGAGGTCTTTGATACTTTGTGTTAACAATGGCTATCTCCATCCAAGCTGTACCACTCCTTCTGTATTACCCTTCAGGGAAATCATAACCATATTAATGAATTCAGTGTTTTGCTACAGAAATAATTACAGTATCCCAAATTCATCGTTTTGATTTCTCTGAGGAATCCAACACAGAGCAAAGGTGGGCTGTAATGGAACAAGGTCCCTTATAAAAATGCATGGCAGTTCTTGGAACTGGTGAGCTTCCTTCAAAATAAAAGATGAAGTAGAAGTAATTTGCATGTTATTGTTGGAAAATTTACCCAGCCTGGATTCTTTTATCAGGCTATGTTGGAGACTAGGGCATGCATATACATGGTGAGATTTTTAAGCATTCCAGGCTGGATTGTCTTGCCCTGGCCGGACATACTCTCTTCAATGCTTTGGACTTGATGCTAGTTTAGAGTGCCTCCAGGAACCACATATAACCACAGAATTACAGAACTATTCAATACTTAGTAATAATCAGAGGTTTTGACTAAACCTTCACATCCCCACACATCTGCTGACTCTGTAAGCCATGGAGATGCCTTTGGACAGCCGGACTGCTTTATGGATTCATGTGACCATCATTCCTGTCTCTCACGGAGAGGGTGTCAGCATATGTTACTGAATTGTTCAAGCATCAGGAAGATTCATCCCACAAGCCTGGACACTCCACAAGCTGCTATTTGGAGCAATTAAGATTTAGCTATTTAGATTTCATCTCTTAGAATTGTCCGACTTCCTCATTTTCTAGATTTAGAGTCTCCAGAGATCGTCTGGAGGATATGGGCCATTATGTGCTCTGCAACAGAAGCAAAGAAAAATATATTTTAGCCTTTAAAATTAGCCTCTAGCCATAATGTTGCAAAAAGAACAGGACTTGTCCTTCTTTCCCTCTGAAACTGTTTTTCTACTAACTTCAGGACTGTTACTCTCACCACTCATCCATACAGACTTATTTTTTAAATAACCGCTGCCTTTAAATGACAGCTAGCAATGTGTACATTCTTTACACGATGAGAGGAGTTCTCCAGACTCTAGATCTGGCTTGCAGGACTGGACGTTAATGGAGCTTGCACCAGACTTCAGAGGACTTGAGTCTCACGATGATAAACAATTTCAAGGGCAGTCCTAAGCGCTTAAATAAGGATCAGGAATGAAAACTCCCATTAGCTTCAGTGAGATTAGGATTTCAATCTAAACTGACTCCATTCTGCGTTGTTAAAGGCTCTTAGTATCCAGTGTTGTGATTTACAGGCATATTTTCAGAACAGTTCACTACCCAGTGTGCAGGTCCTCTTGTGAAAATTACTGTTTTCATTTTACTTTGCAGCTTAAATGAGAATCCATGTTTATTTACTGTATTTTATTTTTCAATATGGTTGCTGATCTTTAAAGCTCTGTTTACTAAAAACAGATTTTAAAAGATGTTCCGTGAAATGATATTAAGTCCAGCCATTATTTTTCCTGGGATCAGCACAGAGACAGAAATGCAGCAGAAGGGCACGTTACCAGTATCCTCCCCTTCCCCAAATCATTCAAAGTCAGCTTCAAAGTTAACGCTGCCTTTGGGGTTTGTTTCATTTTGGTTTTATATGTAAGAAGCATTCTGGCCCTTTGTTTTAAAATTCATGCAGCACAATCTCAGCTTCTGTTTGAAACATATAATAAGCCTCTTATGTGGTTTTCTAGTAGACCTGCATTTTGGCACAGCACCTGCCTATTCATGTTTAGAAGGAGAAGGAGGAGGAGGAGGAATAATGGCAAAAGCAGTTTTGCATGGAAAACATCCAGGCAAAAAGACCATGCCTCTTTTTTTAACCAAGTCCTGTATGAAAAGCAATTGCGATCTCTTTTGTTTTTAAAGTTATCAGAACCCAATGTTAATACAGCTTTGGAACACTAAACATAAACTTCATCCTGAAAAGCACTCCCCTGTGATAATGCTGGACCGCAAATACATTTGCTTTTCAGCATACTGCCTTTTGGATTCTGCTATATTAATTTTTCTTTCACAGGAACTTCCACTGCACTTCTGGTGAAAGGTTTTTTACTCTTTAGGAGTATTTGTTTCTAGTGATTTTTCTGTAATTGTCTCAAATGTGCAGATTTGTATTAAGCGCTTAAGGAATGCATTAAGAATCTTTACCTCGTAGATTGTTCTACAACCCCCCAAAGCAAAACTTTCACTGATGCCAATAATATTACTGTTATTTCTTTCTAACCTCTATTTGTCTATCTACATATGTGCTGCTTCTTATAGAGCCACCTTGTAATGTGCCCAGATCAGAGCTATTCATTGCTTTACTTGTTTGCATCCGATGCTATTTCTAGTTGTCTCTAACATAACAATAATAGTTTTATTATTCCATACCGGTTTTAAAAATTCAGTAACACAGCAGTACTATTAACCTGTTTAAGGGTTTTTTGGAGTCATGTTTATAAATAAATACATATCATGTTTTCTGTGTTGCAGTTAATTTTCAGTGGTGCATCCAACAAACATACTGTCATATTGTCCAGGAAGACTGCTAGCACCCCAGATGTGATCTTCTGGAAGGGAGCAACAGCATGGGCTAAAATCATTGTATGAGTAGATACATCAGCATTTTCGATAATCTGCCTGATTTCAAAACATGCTGTTGTTCTTTAGCAATACAGGATTGGTACAATATACCTAAATATATTAATTATATTAGGTATAATATACCTAACATTGGTATAATATAACTAAAAAGTACCCCTATTATAGGGAGAACTTAAGTGGCCAAACCGCACTCGTAAAACCAGCACTGCTCTTCCAGTTAAAAGAGATGATCCCAGGAAAATCAGTTTCTGCCAGTGCAACTGCATCTATGTTAGGGGCATCCGTAAACACAGCTGTGCTGTTCTGGAATCCCACTTCTTCACAGCCACTGAAAGCCTGAAATGCAGCTCTAACCTAACATTTTGAGAAGCTCTGTGCCATCTTTAGAAAGATGCTAGTCTGTCTTGAAAATCTGGATAGAGAAAAAGAGGCTGCWAATATACCCACTTAAATTTCAATAGATTTTTGAGATTCTTTTGTTCTACACGTATTAAAATGAGGGACTAGAAATCAATTCCCTTCAAGGCAGGAAATGTGAGATAGAAGCCAAAAATATGACAAACCATTTGATTGTAATTAATCAAATGGCATTACTATTTTTAGTTAAATGTTATCTATAAAACCCCAAAACATAGCTAAATAATAGATGTGCAATAAATTCACAAAGCAAATGACTTTCTTTAATGCTAGCATTATATCATGATCACTCCCAACCCTATCCTTCCAGGTAAAGGACCATTGGTGCTTTTTTGTGTTATTAATCCAGAGGATATGCTTCTCATGTTCAGTGACCCAGTTCCAAGAAGTATCACAATATAGAAGCCTATTTTCCACTTAATAAACATGCATAATTCCTGTGAACATTAGCACTGATTATGCACACTTACACACTCTAGGGCATATTCATCTAAACCCAGTGAATTCAAAAGATCTGAAGGAAAATGTATTTGGCCCTCTAGACTGCAAGAAACCCTAAAGAATGATAGGAACAGTCCAGAATGTTTTATTGGTATACTTTATTTTAATGACACTTTAGCATATTAATTCCTTCAGTGCTCTGCCCACAATGCTAATGATTTTTTATGTAAGATAAAAGAATTCAGGACTTTTTAGGATAGAAAAAAGGAAAGTGAAGAAAGCAAGCAAGGATTAAGCTTAATAGTTAGGATATTCCCTTTAAAGATGGAAACTGTAGCTTCCAGACTGTCCGATGCTACTTATCACTATTTCCTGCAGAAAAAGAGGTTAATTGGGATATTGCCAGCAGCCCAGAAGCGCCTGTCTCATCACAGGTAGAGCAATGAGAGGGTGAGCAGTGCAGATTCAAACTCTTTACAGGGACACGATAATTGATTTAGAGTTTCCTACAGCTTGATGAGTACTTAAACCACTGTGGTAAAGATAAGGCATTCACATTATCTTTGCTACTTAAGAGAGAAAGAAAAAGGACTCCAGTCACTTGATTTTGCTTTGACTTCTAATGTCCTAGATAGTTCTCTGCAGGAGAGGTTTGAAAGATGCAACTCCCATAGGAAAACAGATGCATATACCCTGGAGAAATGTAGAGTTTAATACAAATTCCTGTCCTGAGCATTACCTTGTGGTTTTGCATTGGCACATTTGTTTACAACATGCTGGCTTGATTTTCAGCTTTCTCAGAATGGTATCCACAAATTTCTCCCCCTCCCAAGCTCTGTGCAGACTGTCAGGGCAGCTAACTCGGTGTTTCAGCATTTAGGCCTCTTTGTGGCTCTGGGCTTATAGTATATAAACAATTCTTCAATAAACTATTTCAAAAATTGCTGAAGCATTCAACTCATTCAGTAACATGGGGGGAAACATGAGCCCTAATAGCTTGCACAGATTCTGGATCCCGAGAAGAATCTATCCACCCAAAAATGTACCAATATTTTTTGCTGAACCTGTTAGTCTGCAGACAAATATGCAAGACAATAGATTGCTAAATATGCAACAACATAAGGTATATTTCTGCCTATTAGCTGCTTATTTAAAAGAGGTGTTCCTGACTAAATATTTTTATAGACACTTCCACTAAAAGTGCTGCAAATAATTTTTCTGTAGAGTCCATTTGTATAACTGCTATTTATTTTAAGCACTGCAAGATTTGTATTCATAATGGAAACTGCAATAGCAAAGGCTTCCAAGCCAAGCTAGAGTAATTCCCCCTTTAGTCAACACAGTCTTCACCTACATCAGTAAATAGCACAGTACAATTGATGCAAATAGGTAGAGTGGAAGAGTTAGTGTTGAGGACCTGACATCCACATCACACATGTTCTGGATGTTTTACTTCAGACCAACTCTAGCTCATTAGCAGGCACTGGATATAGTAATACATTAGGTGTGATCCCAGGACGCATCTTCTGGTTACATTTCATCAAAAAAAATGCAGTTTCTGTGCCCCATGATTGTGCACCCCACTCTGTAATTATGATGGAAGAGCAGTAAGTGGAGATAATCAGGAAATTCACCTCAAAATAGTGCTCCTGATATAGCCTAAAATGTTTTTGCTCTTTAAGCTAAGGATCTTTTCTGTTGTGTGTGAGTAAAAGAAAAGAAGAGCTTTCTTTGCATCTTAGTCTGATGACCAACACCCTTTTATCAACGCACATGAAAGTGCACCACACAACTCTCATGAACAAAGAAACAGTGTCATCTTAAGAAAATGTAAATCTGAGCTGAAGATAAGTCTTGTATTTCTTTTCCAAATATATTTATTGATCGAAACCTTCTTCAATAAAATCCAGTTCAGACCAAGAGATTAAATGTCATCCCTCTCAACTGTAAGTTCATGCAGAGGAATTATTAATCAATACACGCTTCATACATTTTCACCCTGAATATGCATTAAAGGAACTGAAATGCTGTTAATGGAATCATAATGATTTGGGTCTCCTGCTGGTGGCTCCTCCTGGAAAGATCAAATTTCGCATCTGGGGTTTTGTCTGCAGCCAGCAGACGGGGCAAGCAGAACGTCCTACGTAGGAGAAGTCGCCACCACTGACAGCACTCAGACTATTAGCTCCTCGGAGAGCTCGGGGCCATTATTTTACAAGCATTTCTGTGACAGAAGGAGAAGTAAAGCTCTGGATTTACTACAGCTAATCGTATTTCTCCTCTGCAAAATTAGTATTTAGCCCTGTATATAGACAGTATATATAGAATGACAATAAACCGGACTAAATATATGACAGTACCATTACAGAGCACATCTCAAAACCCATGACTAACAAAGCAAGGGAGACAATCTTATTTGATGTGCATATCTGAAAATATATGAGGCCATAAAACTAAAAGCCAGATATTGCAGCTTAGTAAGACTACAGAGCTGTCTCCAAATTTCAAGAGCAAAATACTGCTGTGCTCTTCATGTTATTTTTTGCACTACCATTTCTGTAAACATGATATTGAATTTATTCTCTGATATTTCTTCATGAGTAAAGTGTCTTGTGAAATATCTGTGAACACTTCAAATATCCCTTTGAAGGGAGGAAGTCCTAACAGTTTCAAGCTATCTTCCCCCACAACACACAAAATCATAAAAAAAAAAAACCCAAACAAACTTCAATCCCTTTACTGTGATTTGCCAAAAAGAAAATAATGATTTCTAAAGAGTTAAACAGTTGACGTACTTTATTAGGAACCCATATTTTGTAAAGACCATTTACTTTCCCCACAAACATGTAAGAGAAATGATTAGATGTCTGATCTTGGTGGATGTGCACCGAGTACTGTTTAAAATGGAAGCTATAAATTATCAGTCAGTAACAAGCACAATACCTGAGGCAGTAAAAATTCTTTCATCTGAAAATAACAGTTATTACAAAGTCAGTCATTTCTTAAGAAAAGGATTGTGAGGCAACATCTTGAGCCATAAATATTAAAATATGAAGACAGAAGCTTATTTATGTAAGCTGGAGTTAGCAGTTTTTGTTAGACCATTCATTAGAAAGAAAAAGGGACTAGGTAATAATTTGCAGAGTGATCTGGTTCAAGGCTGAAGAAATTTAGGAAAGGACTGTAGCATGCATTTAAGGGAAAAGACAGTCCCATGAGTCTGCAGAAATTGTCAGTGTGCTCAATATTAACTACTTACATTTGAAAGGCTTTTTTATTTTTATTCAGCCTCACATTGTATTTATGAACCATTCTGATCCTACTGTTCATCATTGCCATCCAATATTTTTCCTAATTAAAATTACTTTGAAGTCTCTGACCTTTAGGCAGACACTCGATTCTGAATTAAAATATAATTATCTTTGTAACATGAATACACTTCTTATGCTGCCCCCATGCTCTTCTTGTTACAGAATAAATACATAATAAATGTAAGGAAAAGACTACATTGAACTTGATAAAATAATGAAAAATAAGAAGAAAATAAACCGAGCAGCCTGGTTTTCCTTTCCTATATGATGAGGGCAAAGAGACAGTAAGGAAAAAAGTAAGGCAATACTTAAAATTTAGAGAAAGAAATCCTTTGTGCACAGCGCATAATTTATCTGCAGGACATACTGCCACRAAACTTCACCACTTTTGCTGAAACCAAAAGAAGGACAGTCTTTTATATGAGTAGGTACAGCAATCACATGGTTTATATTCCAGTGGTATTACACAGGTACAGTGTGGTTTATTGAACAGGACCACAACCACTCTTTGAAGGTGAAAGAGGCCCATAAATTACAGAGTGCAGAGAGTGTATTTCTTGTGAGTATCACAGCTTTTTTCCTAAACTTTTGGTTCTGGTCACTGTAGCTATACAAATCGCTAGTATGATGAGGGTAGCACTTCCCATTTACCTCCTCGTCTTCACCATTGCTTCCCCTAGCAAAGGCATTCCTTAGTCTAAATGAATGGCAGCTCTTGACCGTATGTTTGCTTTACATTACTTTGCAACCTTTTCTATGGCCATATAATAGGAACTTAATAAATAACTTACTTTTACGTAGAGCTGCTGAAACTCCTCAAGGTTCAGTCTACCGCTTGGACAGTCCTTTAGAAATCCTTTGTACCACTGTTTTAGCTCGTGTTCATTGAACTCCGTGCTCTTCACCAGATCCTCCATCACCTCAGGGGCCAGCTTGCTATTCTGTTTCCCCATTCTGCCTTAAGAAGAAATAAATTAATACAATTAGCCAAGCTGCTGTGAACATTTTAAACTGGAATTAGCGACAAAGCTCGAACGCATCACTTGTTTCGTATTCACTGCTGCTTTTAGTCAAACGCAACTTCACAGATTCGCTAGTGAACAGGAACCTAAGCTATGTTTGAATATTAGAGGCTGAAATGGTGAAAAAGACAACATTCTTCTTTCATTTAGGAGTCTTAAGGCCTGGAGACAGACTGCTCATTTGCCTTCAAGTTAGGTAAATTCTAGCTTTTCTTTACACTAAGGCTGAAAAAGATGACTTCACTTTTTTCTTTGAATTTAACAAAACTTTTCACAGATTCAGGGATGTCCACAGAATTCCTCTTTATCTTTGTCTTGAAAATCTCTCCTGATATGACACCCATGTTAACAGCTGCTCCTCACAGGTACAAGGCTGTAGACAGACAGGCTTGTAACACACAGCACTAGATGATCCACTGGGAGGAAGCAACGCAAGAGTCCACACACTTGGTCTCAAAAAATGATGAAACCAAACTGGAAAAACAAATGTAATTTTTATATATATGCACATATATGTGTGTGTTAATATATATATACATATAAGTATATTTATACGAATATATTTACTGAATAGTTGATACACAATAGATGGTTTATATCCCATCACTGTTAACGCTGGAGATATCCACTACATTTGTTACACACATTTTATATACATACTTACAAAATATTAAACGTAGAACACATGGAAACACAAAATATGCACGTGTGTATAGATAAATACAGTAATTTCAGTACTTCTCATGTTGACCCTTTGAGATATTTCGAGGTCCTCTGACATTTGACCAAAGACATCCTTTGAGAGAACTTTTGAGAAATCCTTTTTTTTTATCTTTTTCCCATTCTACTACAGTTTGCTTCATGACAGGAGATGTCCTTCAGTTATTTTTTAATCAGATGACAGACAGTACTTAACTTGTCCTGTACAGAACTGCAAAGTGATGAATAATTTCTTTCCTGAGCCTAGCTTAGCATTTCCATTTTTATCTTCCAGTATCTATCTCTAATGACAGCACCACATTGAATGCATTGATTTCTAGTTCATATCACCACCCATTCCTGATATCAATCTATTGCTTTTGGCATCTTCCCCTATTTCAAAGGGGAAGTTTCTTTCTCTTCAGAAGGACATACTTTGCTCTGTTCCAATGAATCAATATATTTATACAACTTCCTTTATGGGAAACTTCCTTGAGCAGATGCAAAGTTAACCATTCCTCCTGGTTTGAGTGTGGCCAACACATCCCCCGGTGCCATACTACCAGCTGCACCAGGTCTCTTCCTGAAACACCTCATGGTCCCTCTCCCCTTTGGCAACGTCCCTCCCCAGTCTGTCCTCACCCCCTCCCACAGCCCCCAGCCCACCAGGACAAGCAAGGCTGGCAGCAAACCCCTTTTTGCAAGACACACACGGCCGCACAAACATCCCCAACACCGAGAAGGAAGGTGTCTTTCATCAAAGCATTCAGCTGGTACAAAGTTGGGAAATTCGGTCATCAGAAAGTACAAAATGCCACAACCCATCAGGCTAGAAACTCCAGCCAGAAATGCCTCAACACCTTCGGGACACGGCTGTTAGACAAGAGCACTGTGCTGTGCACAGATGTAACTGGAGGTGGAAGTGAGCCACCATTTCTTGGGGTGCTTCCAGCAAGCAGATCCTCCTTCCCCAGGCTCTGCACATCCTTCCTCTACCAATGCTGCGAGATGCCGCAGGGCTTTCTTGCTCGAGGCCCTGCATCCTCTCTCAACTACAAGAACCCACTACAAGGACTCACACAGTTGTTAATTAAGGGCAGCACACTGCTTGCCCTAAACTTACTTTGAAACTTTGCCAAGCTCCCATCTACATGTTTTGGTAAATTTAGCACAAATACAGGAGAGTTCAACCTTTCAGTTAATTGCCACAGGCCTAATTGTACACGCAGATGTCCAGAAATTAGCCATTTTGACTAAACGACAGGTTTGCAATTTATAGTATTTAGAACAATTGCCCCAGCCTTATCTTTGAAGTTCCCATCTTCTCATGTATGACATTGACCGAATTTGGCACAATATGAATTTAAATCCCATAGAGACTAAAGTACACTAATACAGTTATTTCTCTAGCTGCAACTCAGATGGCTTTTAAGTGAAACAATAGACTGTTTTATTTGTTTTAATCTTTAAGGGGCCTGTTTACTTCCTCTTTTTTCTTTTTTCTCCTTTAAACTGTGTTACCCTTTGCAGTCATAAGGTGCTTTGCTTAGGACCCAGAGGACCCTTAAAGGTTCTCAGCAATTATAGTAACTACCTTAGGCAGATTCATAAGGCATCTTCTGGCTCTCTTAATTTAGCCAAGTGTGCTTTTACTTGACTCTCTTCACCTGGATTCTTATCTCCATTAATATTTAACTCAACAACACTTACACATGAAAAAAACCATCTTCAATGGGCAAAAATCAGGTGGTTTTGACTGACAATTTTTCTGTAATAGCAACTTTTCTGTATTTATCATGTTAGCTTTACAGCCCTTGGACCTGGCACTACACAAAGGTGGAAGCAGACAGAACTGTGAATCTCAGCACCATCTTCCAAAGTTAGCTATGTTGTTTTCAGCAATGTGGATGTAAAAGACTATAGAAAATGGAGTGTGTCTGCAAGTATGTAAGAATACATGAATAAAGAGCTGGACAAACATATCCACACATAACCTTTTCTATCATCAGATTAGGAGAAACAAGACACCAGTTTTCTGCCTCTGTGATACAGGTCTCTAGTTTTGGTCAGCTGCTTGTTCTGCCACAGGTTGTCCAATACGTCCCAAACACCTTCCAGCCATCCCTAATGTACCTCGCCATGTAATATCCTCTAGTAAATGAAAACCACAGCTGACATCTTGATAAACACTTTCAGAAACTATTTTTTCCACAGAACCAAACCAGTATTTAAGGAAGGTATAATTTGGGACTGCTGGGTTCTGTACTCTTATTTGCTGCTCCAGCACAGTACGGTGCATAATCTGCCGGGCTCTGTTTGAGACAAGGGACTGAACAAGCTGACCAAGCCGGTCACAATACCTTCTTGTAATTAGAGGCACTCATTCTTTCTTCTCGTTTTAAAGTTCTTTTCTTTTCCTACGGAATTGAATTACAATCTGCAAGAAAGCTCAAGAGTCTCATATAATTATCAAATATAAACTCACACTTCTGGCTCTGGGAGATCCGGCTTATTTGGGAATAAAAACTCAAATACATAGATTATCTAGTTAATCAAATTCTAACATCTTCTAGAGTTTCATTGAATCTCTTATTATTATTGAAAAAGTACAATCACCCATTAGCAATGAGTATGCCACTGCCAACACATTTAATTTTCTAAAATGAAAACTATTTTTAATTAACTTATAATCATGGTTTCCCAAACATGTTTTTTCCTTGTGAAAATCTATGAATATGCATTAGGAAAAGACAGGAGAGAACAGCTGCACAATCACTAAGTTTTCAAGAGGAGGAAAGGTCACTCTGCAAGCATTTATTTGTTCAGTAAATTTTATTCTTTTAAATAATAAATTTGCTTCCAAATTTCATGCTTCCAACCATGCAATGTGACAATCCAAGCACTGTTATTCATCTTCTGTTGCATTTTCTGACTGGCAAAAATCATGAAAGGGAAAAAACAAAACAAAAAAAACCAAACAAAAAAGCAACATTCTTTGATTCCAAGCCATCATGGGGGAGAGATTCACAATAAACAAGGAACCAGGTACATGGGTGGCACTTAGTACCAGTAAAGGTGTCAAGTCTGTTCCCAATGAGATTACTCTGGCAGGAGAATGCTTATTAATATTAGCAAGGGCAACACAATCCAGATTAGAGATCTAGAAAAACACTAAAACTCTACTGTTGTGCGACAAGTAGCAACAGCAATGAAGACTGAGTTTAAAAACACATCCTCTTGGCTGAAATGCTGCAAAGAGGCCGTCAGCTACCCAGAGAAACAAGCTTTTCAGAAATGCTTAGTATAGTAGTACTTCAGTACTTCATTAAGTAACACCTTAATTGCTGCTTTTACAGGCCCATAGGACGGTCAGCTTTAAAAGATGGAATTTTATTAAACAACCGTTCCYCAACCTGAAGCAGTCCAGGCTGTGCCAGCAGCAGGCAGGGACAATATGAGGATGTCTTTGCCTGCTCTTTGCCCTGCTGGACCTCAGGAGGTCCACGCCAGCCAGCCCGGGAAGCAGGAAAGGGCTGCAGCAGTAGCTGGAAGTTACTCTAAAACGACTCAGCAGCACAGTTTAGCAAACTGATTTTATATGATTTACTATGGGCTTTGGAGGTAACGGGCATTAAGTCACTGCAGGAAGAGGAAAACAGTTCCTCCAGTTTTAAGACCATACCTAGTTTTAAAAAAGTTTTTCCCTGTTTATATCTTCTGTTTGATATCTTTCCTGCAATGCTATCACATGTCCCACACATGCTTGTGCTGTTTCAAAAGCTCTCCGCTCTCCACATGATCATCATCCAAACCTCCTGGCCAATGGCAAGGTTTTTTCTCTGGAATATTTTACAGCAATTCCTGCACAGGTTTATCAGGTCTGCCTCTCCCACTTGGCTTGCCAGTACTAAACTGCCAGTGTGAGCACAGTTTTATAAACCAAAATTTTATTAAAGACCTAAGAAGAAGAAAAAAAAAAAGTTAAAGTTCAATAGCAAAACATGACTGACAGAAGCTTGTTTGCTGTTTAACGAATTCAGAACACCCCCAAACTGTTGCTAACACAGCTCCATTCCCACCTGCTTCCTCTTTCCCCTCCTCTCTGTTCCCCTTTGGCCTCCTCGGCAAGTGTTCAATGTTCAAAGGGACCAAGTGCAAACAAATATAACTCTGGCTGTTCCTAAGGAAGAGTAAACTGAGTGCTGCTGAAGATCTCATATTTGTGCAGAAAAAGGACCCAAATTCCTTCGAGAAGACAGCACCAACAATGTCCAACCATGCCCCTAAAAACCCAGTTCTGTGTCATTTTGCTTGCTTTCCTTAAACCCAGTTATAGAAGACCATTTTCTTTTCAAGTTGCATGAGGAAAAGTGTTGCCAGCAGGCTGAGGGAGGTGATCCTTCCCCTCTGCTCAGCACTGGTGAGACACACCTGGAGTGCTGGGTCCAGTGCTGGGCTCYCCATACCAGACAGACATGGACTTACTGGACTGAGTCCAGCAAAGGGCCATGAAGGTGATGAAGGGACTGAAGCATCTGTCATACATGGAAAGGCTGAGASAGCTGGGGCTGTTCAGCCTGGAGAAGAGAAGGCTCAGGGTGTCTTATGAATGTGTGTCTAAATACTCAACGGGGGGAACAAAGATGGCAGAGCCAGCCTCCTCTCAGGGGTGCCCAGAGAGACAAGAGGCAATGGGCACAAACTGAAATTCAGGAAATTCTGTCTGAATGTAAGAAAATGCTTTTTTACTGTGCAGGTGATCAAACACTGGAACAGGTTGGCCAGAAAAGTTGTGGAGTCTCCATCCTTGAAGATACTCAAAACCCAACTGGACACAGCTCTGAGCAATCATCTCTAACTGACCCTGCTTGAGCAGGGGGTTGRACTAGAGCATCTCCGGAGCACCAAACTTGGTGATTCTGTGATTCTGTGAAACAGTTAGGGGGAAATGGGGCAGTCATACCACCTAACTTTTGGTATCCACAGTAGCTGCCTAGTTTCACTAAATTCCCTCCATGGGTAGCTGAGAGAAAAAGGGCTCATCCAAAGGATCATTTAGAGAAGATGTGCTGGTGACTGCAGTCACCTCCCTCCCCTCACTGACTCCAGGAGTGCAGGGAGATTCACCTTATGTCCCTGGGCACAGGCACCTAACTGAACGGGGCTACTCCAACTTATCTCAGTATATTTTGGCTGCTTTGACACCTGCCCATGCTCATGCTTTTGTTTTCCCTGCATGCGCTGAAGGGGTTAGTCAATCAACATCTCTGCAGCCTCAYGAGGTTTGTGCATTAAATGAGTTCCCTTGTATGGTGCATGTTTTTCTTGCTCTTCCCTGGCTCTGGGAAACAGGAATGAGTCGTGTGGACTACGCCAGAAGCAAATGACAACACTCACTTTGCCAGCTCAGCTGTGCTGGCAGGCACTCATTAGTTTGGAAGGAAAGCTGTGCTTCATCCCCACCCCTCTGCCCACTCCCAGCCCACAAGCTCCCACAGGAACGTGCTGACTCCTGGGGACTACATGTGAAATCCAGGCATTGAGCAGGCAAGTGTGGTGGGTGTCTTTGCAATCTCTGACACAATACAAATCTATAAATGGTACATTAAACACTGTATAGACTCCAACATACATACATATATAGGGGTAACAAAACCAAAAACAATTAAATGCTGGGGAAAGCAGAGAACTATGTGTATAATCTGCAATAACAGAATAATTTTCATATTATTTTTGAGCAGGCTGTATCAAATTTCCAGCTGTGTGCTGATAATAACTATAACTCCTGACAACTCCCAGCATTGTTCCTTTCTCCTCAGGCTACTTCTGACACTGCCTTTTCTCTACTAATGTCAGCATGAAGGATAGATAGAAGCAGGCTATCAAGCCACACAGATGCTTCATTCCTTCAAATACACTTATTGTTTCACAGAAGAAGAAATCCGGAGCCATAGCCTGTCTTTCACRCACAAAAAACCCAACGATCTCATACCCAAAGCTCCATGGAAGTACCCAAGGAAGAGTACATGTGGAAGAGAAGAGGAATTTTCCCGTCCGAATCAAAGGCTACAACTAAAATGACCTTGTCCAACAGCAGTGCTTCAACGGCGGATGACACCAAGCTGAGTGGTGCAGTTGATATGCTAGAGGGAAGAGATGCCATCCAGAGGGACCTTGGCAGGCTGGAGAAGTGGGCCCATGCAAACCTCATGAGGTTCAACAAGGCCAAGTGCAAGGTCCTGCACCTGGGTCAGGGCAATCCCCAGTATCAATGCTGACTGGGGAATGAATGGATTAAGAGCAGCTCTGCAGAGAAAGACCTGGGCATACTGGGGTCCCCAGTACAAGAAAGACATGGACCTGTTGGAGTGGGTCCAGAGGAGGGCCACAAAAAATGATCAGAAGGCTGGAACACCTCTCCTATGAAGAAAGGCTGAGAGAGTTGGGGTTGTTCAGCCTGGAGAAGAGAAGACTTTGGGGAGACTTTCTTGCAGCCTTTCAATATATAAAGGGGCCTTATAAGAAAGACAGAGTTTTTACCAAGGCCTATAATGACAGTAAAAGGGGCAATGGTTTTAAACTGAAAAACGATAGATTTAGATTGGATATAAGGAATATTTTTTTTTTTACAATGATGGTGGTGAGACACTGGAACARGTTGCCCAGAGAAGTTGTGGATGCCCCATCTCTGCAAGTGTTCAAGAGTCAGGCTGGACGGGGCTTTGAGCAACCTGATCTAGTGAAAGATGTCCCTGCCCATGGCACGGAGGTTGGACTAGATAATCTTTAAAGGTCCCTTCCAACCCAAACCATTCTATGATTCTATGCTTCCTAGGCAACTTGTGAAGCACCTCCTCACATCAGTTGTCAACACAATTTCTAAGCCAGCTTGCATGAAACAGGGACAACCCCGAGCCCTGCCCTAYACCTTGCATAGCAGAACCACACTGGACAGGGAAAGCCCTTTTTTCCCCCAGTATGTGCAAAAGATGGAAGATATTTTAGAGGAGAAGGTTCTGGTACTGTTGTATGATACTGTGGTGGGTTGACCTTGGCTGGACACSAGGTGCCCACCAAAGCCGCTCTATCACTCCCCTCCTCAGCTGRACAGGGGAGAGAAAATACAATGAAAGGCTCGTGGGTCGAGATAAGGACAGGGAGATCAGTCAGCAAKTACCATCATGGGCAAAACAGACTCGACTTAGGGAMAATTAATTTAATTTATTACCAATCAAATCAGAGTAGGATAATGAGAAACAAAAACAAATCTTAAAAACACCTTCCCCCCATCCCTCCCTTCTTCCCGGGCTTAACTTCACTCCYGAATTCTCTACCTCCTCCCCTCCAGTGGCGCAGGGGGACGGGAAATGGGGGTTGCGGTCAGTTCATCACAGGTTGTCTCTGCCAMTCCTTCYTCCCCAGGGGAGGACTCCTCACACTCTTCCCCTGCTCCAGCGTGGGGTCCCTCCCACAGGAGRCAGTCCTCCACAAACTTCTCCAATGTGGGTACTTCCCATGGGCTGCAGTTCTTCACAAASTGCTCCAGTGTGGGTCCCTTCCATAGGGTGCAGTCCTTCAGGAACAGACTGCTCCAGCGTGGGTCCCCCATGGGGTCACAAGTCCTACCAGCAAACCTGCTCCAGCGTGGGCTCCTCTCTCCACGGGTCACAGGTCCTACCAGGAGTCTGCTCCAGCGCAGGCTTCCCACAGGGTCACAGCCTCCTTTGGGCATCCMCCTACTCCGGCGTGGGGTCCTCCATGGGCTGCAGGTGGATATCCACTCCACGGTGGACCTCCATGGGCTGCAGGGGGACAACCTGCCTCACCRTGGTCTTCACCACGGGCTGCAGGGGAATCTCTGCTCTGGTGCCTGGAGCACCTCCTCCCCTCCRTCTTCACTGACCTTGGTGTCTGCAGGGTTGTATCTCTCACATATTCTCACTCCTCTCTCCCGGCTGCAATTTCTGTCACACAGCAACTTTTCCCCCTTCTTAAATACATTATCCCAGATGCGCTACCACCGTCGCTGACTGGCTCGGCCTTGGCCAGCAGTGGGTCCGTCTTGGAACCGGCTGGCATTGGCACTATCGGACACAGGGGGAGTTTCTGGAAGCCATCCCTGCAGCCCCTCTGCTACCAAAACCTTGCCACGCAAACCCAATACAGACACCATACAGATCTTTTAGTATGCTGACACCAAGTAAGTACTACACAACTATTAAATCTTTTGAAAAAGGGGTCAGTCAGCTTAGAAGGAACTAGTGGTGGCAGCAGTTGTCTTTCTCCCCTCACTGTCTCTCCTGTAAGCCAGCCAACTGGATCCTCTTCAGTGACCAGGAGCCTTTACTTCATGATGGACACTGCATCGTGTCGTGGCATCTGYGGCTTTCCAAAATCCCCATGGGTGAAAGACTCCCTCACTTGGCTCAGTCCCATCTTCCTACTCCTCTCTCAAAACCCATAGATCCAAACACACAGCAGCTCCACACCTGCACTTTGCCAGCAAGAAAAAAGGGCTGTGACAACCTGTCGGAGTGGAAGATGAAAGCAATCCACCTCCAGGTGTTTACTATCAGGGCAGAAAAGCCAGGCAAGGACCACCACCCCAGACACTGGCAGAGGCACCAGGGCAGAGAGTACCAGACACAGTGAAAGCCAAACGGGGCCAGGCAATGCCGAGCACTGTGGACCTGCTCTAGCTGACCCTGCTCTGAGCAGGGCCTTGCACTACACAGTCTTCAGAGGTCCCTGCCAACCTCCCCGGTTCTGTGACTCAAGAACTGCGGACACCCTTTCAGTAGTAATTTTGGAAGAAATTGATTATCAGGTATAGGTAGAGTTAATATACTTTCATGATATTGGTATATTGCCCATCAGTGACCTCAGGAACATGTTGTTCTCCCCACTCAGAAGCAAAACTCACCCTGAACTACCAGCTTTCTCCTTCACACAACACGTAGGGCTCTATTCTGAGATTTTAACCAAACTTACGCTTCCCATCCCAAAATGATGGGAAGTCCATCAGTGAAAAATAAGAAGAATTTGTGTGTTTGTGTAACACCATACTGAAGTCAGAAGCAGTCACAATTTACTGCTGATAACATAAACCTCAAACTAAGGGTGAAAGAAACAGGCTAGGTTCTGATTTATATTACACTATAGCAAAAACTGGAATAAATCCAGTGATTTCAGATTACCTTACTGGCTTTACCAAAGATCAGATTCAGGCCTGCAATCTGTCCGTGTAAAAGAAATGGGGAAAAATAGAGAGTAATGACATTAAGGAATGCAATTATCCAACTGAATTGAATAATAAATGGAGAGAAGAGGTTTAAGCAAAAGAGAGAGATATCTTTTTAAATTTTATTTGAAATGAGATGGATATTCAATTAGATTCAAGCAATAAAAAAAACATTTGAAAGGGTAAAAGCTGTGCAGGAGGATGCTCTAACATAACGACGACTGCTATGTAGGGCTTTTTTTCCTCTAGGTGAATTTATTTCACTAAAAGTGTGGATTTGTTTTCTGTTGAGTCTGGAATAAAACAAAAAGGGAGTTCTCTACATTTTCAACATGAAAATCAAGGGCAATACCAGACTCACCAGTAGCTCCACTGTTGATGCACCCCTGTGGGTCACAGTAGGGCTCTATTCAAAGCCCGATGCTGAAGCTGGCAGCTTGTGTATGAACTAACCTGCAGACACATAGTCTGATCGCAAGGTCTTATTTCTGTCTCCTCTTCTCATTTGGATTGGGAAACTACTTACAGCATGCCATAGCTGGCTTTCCTCCTTTGCATGTGGACATAGGAGGAGGTACGTAGCATAAAGCAGAGACTTATCTGGGTTGTTCAACAAGACACAAGTGCTCAGAAGAGCTTCCAGGCTCTACCACTTAGCTTTAGACTTGGAGAGACAGGGCCAAAATCCCTCTTTTGCTTGCTCTTTCTCTCAGTCTCTTTTTAGACCACAAGGAGGAGAGTGTCCATATTTCTACATAAAGCTTAGGCTCTGGGTGATCAGTGGTCCTTAAGGAAATTTTTACTTCCTCCTTAACTCCGTCATTTGGCTTTGTTGCATGCCGTAACTCAAACTTGTTGGTTTTTTTTTTTTTTTTCACATCTACTTCTCCAGTATTTCAACAGAATTTGGTGACTTACATGGTTTAGAGAATTTAGCGATAAATTTCTGAAGAGAACAATATGCCTATTAATGCTGAGTGTCAGACAAACAGGTAAGTACATCTATTGCCATAGTTTCATTTTGCTATTGGCCCAGCTTCTATCAGCTGTGGTGATCAGTAAGTAACAAGGAGGTGTGAGTTGAGGAAGATGCCTCATTTTTCAGCAGTGAAATGAGTATTTTCTTCACCAGTCTAGTCTCTTCAATTTTGTCCTCGTAAATAATTATCTTAAAATGCATGCAGAACATTTACTGTACCCTTTTGTAATAATTCATATGCTGAATACCATTCCAATCACCTGAGTGATGGTTAGTCTGATTATCCAGAATGCTTCAACATCAGAGCCTTGATTGCTGTGACAAGTTTGTTACATGCCTTATACCAAATATAACAGTTTTTGATTGCTTCCTCTGAGGTTTTATTCTAGAATATAGTTTCCAATAGGCCCTCCCTCATGAGATGCCCTGATATGTTAAAAGAGAAATCCATAACCTCCTGAACATCACTAGTTCAGAGTGGCCACTGGAACAAGTTAAGCGTCAGCACTGATGATCACTTTCCAAGCCTTGCATTTCAAAAGAGTGGCTTATACAATTGTTAGATATTTCAGAGATCTATCCACTATTCAGCATTCCACCTCTTCTGGGATATTTGCTGCAAACTTCTCTTTTTTGGCAGGAAGATTGACAAGGCATGCCTGAAGATTATAGTTTCCCTGAGTAGGTTCAGGTCTTCTGCAACCATGGGACAACATTTATGTAGACTGTAAACATCCATCTAGTTTTGTTATGCCAAACTAGATCAACATTTCCTCTGCCTGAGATACAGAATTTTTGTCCATTTGTAGAGACTAGTGTTAATTAAAATGCTGCTTTTCTTCAAGAGAAGCACTATGGATTGTTCATGCTTGGGGATAAGAGTTTTTAGACTTTAGCCATTGCCCTGACCACATTTACATATATGCAGCATTTTTTTTCTTAGTTTTTGTTTGTTTTTAAATATATACTCATTTACTCTGTTGTAATTGCCTAGAAAAAAGTAATACATGCTTTCTCTCCACTTGTATTACAGCAGGTCTTCTTATTTGCTATCAGTTTGCTTTATTGTTAGTTTGAAAGGTCACTGTACCCTTATGTTTGATATGTGCAAAGCCAAATTCTCTAAGTTGATATGCTTACCAAGAGGTACTTCTACTGCTCACTTTCCAGCCTCATTTTAATTTGGGTTTGAATCCATCACATGCCTTTTTTGGACCGCATCTCTGACTCATAGGCCATTGGGCTCTACCTAATGGTACAAGCTTCACTCTTCATTTATATCCATATTCCTCATCACAGCTCTTAAACAATACTGCCCTACTTTTCTGCAAGGTGGATTAATCGCATCAAATGTCAGCTGTTTAAAAAGTCAGTTGTCTTTGGTCCCTCAGCAGTCAATGGAGATGGCCAGAAATTTCAGAGTGATTCACCCCATGCAGAGAGAGATGTCTGAAAGAGGCAGGATGAATATATGCATACTTATTTTACGACAGGATGAATCACCTTCTACAAGTGTCTCTTTCTTTCTGCTGATCGTAGAGGCAGCCTTGTAAACTTGCTTAGATCTGAAACTGGATTTCTAAATGCTTAAAGTGAAGCAAGAAAAATCCTACCTTGCTCATCGACAGTGGACAACCCAGAATCAAAACGCCGTTCCTGATCTCACTAGGAAGCACATACATTTGATGAGGTTGATTGTTATTCCTATGTATCAGAACCTGTATTCAGGTGTGATTAATGCCATTACAAGTACAACACGCGGGTCTACCAAATACAGGCAGTCTTTCCTGAACTGCTATTTACTTCCATCAAAGCAGTAGAAAAATTAACTCTTTTCCACCCTTTTCCAGCCCCGCCCCCCCCAACCAAAATAGTTTTAAGTAGCTGAACTGTAGAGATCAGGCTGCTCAAGATTGTTTCATCATGCCCTTGTCATTCCCTGCTTTTTCCTTAGTATAGTTCTTAGCCAAGTAAATTCTTGGCCTCAAAGAGTAAGAAGATCATTTATTACTATAAAATACAATATTCTTTGTAAGAAATTTCCCTCTGGCCATCTAAATGTTATCTTAAAGTTTGGTCTTCTCCAACCCATTTCTAATACCCAGCTCCCTCTTTATCCACCACAGCCTCCTCAGCAGCCATGTCCAGCAGTGCAAGATACTGTCTCATAGCTCTGGATTCACAGGGAGAGGCGGGTATGGTGAGCACTGTATGGCCCTCCTCCAGTCTCTGCTGGGAGTAACGGCAGCAAGATCAGTGCCTCTCTGTTCCCAACTCACAAAGCAGTGATAGGATCTCTTTTTCGTCTTGTTCATGCTCCTGTGTCCTGTGATGACAACTATGACTGACAAAGGACGGAATAAAACTCTGAGTAGGGATGTCAGCATATGGTCTATAAATAGTGTTGTGATAACTGTAATATATATAAGCTGACACATAAATCTTTTGCTTCCATTCAATTTCTACATGAAGAAGGAACACTTAAGACTGGAGTTAGGTTGCTTTTGCACACGCATCTATGACGGCTGTGAATGAGCTGATTTCAACTGACGATTTTGACCTATGTGCTAAACAACTACATTACTAAAAACCACTTGACTATATTATGACAGATATTAACAGAAGTGGTTAGCAGGAAAGCAGATTACGTTTTTTTATTTAACTAAAAACCTTTCAAAATCAAAACAAATTATTTACATCATTGTGGCTAGTGATCCATTGGTGCAACACTCACCCCAAATTCATTATAAACCAATCGTCAGAACTATCCCTTGTGACTGCTTCAGATGGAGCATGATTAAATACATTACTGTGAAGATGAATCATAATTCTGCAGAATGAAATCAATGGCTTTACACTTTTGAGTTGGACATTGAGGGGCAGTCAAAAATGTTACTCATACAAACAAGTGAGCAAATGAATCACATAAACAGYTTGAACAGGAAAAATGTACTTAAAATTTGACCGGCAGTAACGCTGACTATCAAAGAAACACAGAAGAAAACCTGAAAATGTTTTCTTAAGGTAGAATTTTCAAATAAAAATTCCTTCACCGGACTACTATGAAATGCAAAGTTTTTCCATCACTTTTGATTTTTATGGTTTGGAATAAATGTAATAATTTTACTTAGAGTGGTTTGATGGCTCATTTGAAATAACATTTTAGTTCCTTCAATCTAGTTCTAAGCAGGCAGGTTGGTAACCATCTCACAGCAACAAGAGGACAAGATGCCTTAGTCAGTGTCGGTTGGTATGACTTAAGCCACTCAGGTCAACTCAGCTGCCTAGGGTGTCCTGGTTGGTCCCTGCGTTAGTATCTGCTAGCTCCACGCGGATGTCTCAGACACCTTAGGGCCTTTCAGATGGCACTAGACACCTCTGCTTAAGCAGCTGAATCAGTTGAATGAGATCTTGCCCACCTAATTTAGACAGCTAACTTGAGCCTAACAAAACAGCTAAATGCTAAAGCGCCCTGTTTTGTCAAYAGAGAAAAGCCATCACAGAGAAACCCTGCTCACCTAAATTAATTCATCAAGCTTCTATCTATAGGCCGTCCCTCCGGAGTCCATGAAAAATGCCTGCCTTCCCTTACTCCCCACTTATGCTAGGAGGATGGCTTTGTTATGCACCCGAAGGTTAGGTGGGAAATAAGGTGTTTCTGATCTAGCTTAACACACTGATGTTGGTGTGCTATGCTGTGTTAACCAACAAGCTGTCAGCTTTCCTGTCCGTTCATGCTAGCACACACGCAACCAGCAAAGAGTGCACGTAGAGACGGCTGTCATGTCAGCAGTGCCAAAAGGAGAGCTGCTAAGCTCACCTGTTGTTTGTGCCTGTCCACATACACTGTCCCCTTTGCTATTTTATAGAATAATGCACAAGAGGTCCAAATCATAGTTGATCTCCAAGTCATTTGTTGGCCTTGACTAGTATCCTTGATGGACATGGCAGCAAAAAGGTCAAGGCTGGGAAAGTGTGAAACTGAACTGCTCCCGCCAGGACTGAATTTAGAAGTATTCATTGTGCTTCCTCCTTTAGGAGTTTCACTTTCCAGAGCTGCCAATCCAACTTCTGTCATAAAGCACACAATTAATTAAAAATGTAAAAAGGGCTTTAATGCAGATTAAGAACATGAGTTCTTCAGTAGAGAGTACCTCTGTTACATGGGCAAACCCAGCATCAAAAAGCAGTAAGGCACATAATCGTTACCTAGTATTTCCTCATTAATTAGCACAGGCTAGTAATACTGCTATTTGAAATCAGACTGACAGATAATATAGATGAGTCTCACAAACCCTTCTTCCTGGAAAAATTTAAGTACTTTTACAGATGACAGAGCTCCTAGCATGGTCATATATTGAGGGAAAAAAAGAATGCACTCTGACATTAATATTGATAGAAACTGCAAAGTGAGCAAAAAGGACAAAGCAAAAGGAAAGCTGGCTGTCTCTGAGGAGACTCTGTGTCCCCAGTACAGGAATCTCATTATTATTTCATGACCTTAATGGCAAGCCTCTAAGCCTTGTGTATGTCCTTCATAACAAAAAATTAATTACAAACACAAAACAGAAAATCTCGGACATGCAATAATTGAAAGCTGTTAGCTATTTCTTCTAGTTTTGACTTCATTTATACAGTACGATAGTTCTGAGAGCAGCAAGGTAAAACATACAACTTTTCATAAGTCCCAAATATGAATCACAGCATACGGTCTTTCTGTTAAAAGATAAGCCAGAGGGAGGCAGGGAGAGAGAGAAAGCCTCTCATGCTAAAGGACTGCACAGTTTTATAATTTCATACATTAAAAATAATTGGAACAATTTCTTACAACTGTTTTTCAATGAGAGCTCTACTGGAATAAATCTTTATAACAACTGGTTATTGTGGCTATGCTAATAAAACTGAAATACTTGCTCAGCTGAATCTCTGTGTGTGCACACATGATTTTTTTTTGGTGAAATAATAAAAGACAAAAAATAAGAGAGAGGCAGAATCTAAATTTCAGTAGTATTTACCACGGCCAAGAATAATAAAATCTATACTGAGAAAAGAGGAGGAAACAGAGGAGACCTATACAATGCATCACGCATTTGTAGTACCACAACATCCATGAGAACTTCAGTGCCTCAACCTGCAAAGGATAGTCTATTGTTTGCTGTTTTGTTTTTTTTTTTTTTACTTTAAAGAGATGCTTGGTTTTCAGATTACTTTCTAAAATGCTGTTTTTCTAGGACACACAGTTCAGGAGTTATCTTTATGGTGATGATGGAAAAAGGTGAGCAAAAAAAAATGCTAGCAACATTTTTGATGTGGACATCAGTGCATGTAGAATTCCTTCAGCAAAGCACACAGGAAGCTGTTACAAAGAACAGCTCAGGAACAGGCCATAGCAATACATCCCACAAAACTGAAAAAAGCAATGGTGATGCAGATAAAAATATAAAAGAAAATAAATGAAAGCTATATAAACATTTAAATTATGAAATTATGAATTCCACCAAAAATACTGGCTGAATTCCTTGAGTTTATCATCCACCAGGATAAAGCAATTGATAGAGGTTGCTAAGCACAGACAAGCTGACTCAGAAATCTTTTCAAAGGTCTCAAAATTGCAAATCCAAAATATCAGTCTGCAGTTCCATTAAATGGTCTAGGAAAATAAAATTTTGTTCTGATTCACTGTCTACCTCTGGTAGACAAAGACCCCCTGGAAAAACTACTTTGGAAAACCTAGCAAGAAAAAGACATTATTATAGGCTATGAATCCTGGAAAGCATGACATATATCTCTAATTCTCAAGGGGCAAGATGTTCTTTCCTAACTTAGGGCTGTCTGTCGCTGAATTGTCCATGGGAATAGTTGAGGCCCACGGACCTGGACTACAAAGGTGCTGGACAGAAAAGAAAAAATAACCATAAAAAGACAGTTCCATTTTAAAACAGAGTTGCGCTTGCTGAGACAACCTTGAGGGTCTTGCTGAAGTCGATCAGGGAGTATCTCTTCAAGTCGAGGGGGAATTGTTGGGGGTAACAGGCAAGGATGAACAGCCTGGACAGCATTGACACGGCTGTGCCTTTCACAGTAACTGCTGCTCCCAGGTGACAGGAGACAGCAGTGGGTGAAATGTTTTTATTCCCAACCATGATACTAAGCAGCTGCAACTGCATTGACAGCTACCCTGGACTATTTAAGTCTATAGAATCTGGAAAGCTAGCAATATCAAACACTGCCTTCCTTGGCATTACCTCATGATTACTTCACTCATTGCTGGAGAATGTGGAGGTGAAAAGGTTTATGATAAAAAATGGTTGTTGCGCTCTCTAATCATTCCAGAGGCTGGGAGTGACTTTGAGGATGATATAATCTCTTTCATATTTCTCATACTTCTGCAGTAAGGCATACAAATTAAACTGTCGCTAAGAAAGAACAAAATTATCTTGGATGACAAATAGAAAAATATCCTTTCTTTAAAGTCAATGCCATCTTCACCACTTAATTGCATCCACAGCTTTTTTAATTGCAAAAATGCCCCACAACTGTAGTATATAACATCTACAGTGGGATCAAAATCACCTGGCTTTAATGCTCTAAAATTTTGGTGTCTACACTAAGATAGACATTTAGGCCAACAGAGACACAGTCATCTCCAGATAGCGATTCAGCAAGTTGATCTAAGACATTTCTCCTCGGATGGGATGAGTCATACTTTGGAGGTGGTGTTCCCTCTCCATTGACTCTCCAGACTATCATGTCTAATAATCACTGATTAAATTAGCTTTCCTGAATTTGTCTGATCCCTTTTTGACCACATTTATATCTTGGTCTCCACAACATCCTGTGGAAATCAGTTTCATAATTTAATTAAATGTTATACAATAATTTCATTGGTGACCCTATTTCTTGTACTGTGAGAAACAGTGACTATTTCTTATTCATCTGCTCCTCATCAGTCATGAAACAGCCAGACTCTGCCTAGCCTATGCTCAATGTTCCTAACCAACTTTACTCCCTTCTTCTAGACTTTTTACGATTTTACTAACGCTTTATCATACAAATGACTATAATTACAGATAGGATGCTCCACATGCTTATACAGTAGAATATTTTTCTACTCCTGCCCAAGTATTTCCTAGCCATTTTAACTGCTATTTGTCATGAACTGGTAATTTCAGAGATCTGTCCTCAGTAATGCCCAGTTCCTCTCCTGATTTCTACTGGTTAATCTATAATCATCAATACATTTTGTTCCATGGACATTACCTTCCTCTTGTTGCCAACAAATTCACCTGCTGTTTTATCTTCCCAATATTCAGTATTACATAATCATGCTGCAGCACTTTATAGTCAGATTTAAATCTGACTGTTATGGGTAATCTCAAATCACATGCAAACTTTCTCACTTCACTAGTCATCACCACAAGTCATTTATGAATACATATCATTTCTTCCCCACTCTCCATAAATTGTAAAAATGTGTGATAACTTTTTATGCCTACTATCTCTTATCATATTATGCGTAAGTACTACAAATTACTTAGAAAATTCAAAACTAGATAGAAGATGGCTCAAACACGTTGCTGTCATTAAAGGCTAAAAACTTGATAAAATGTTTCATAGATTCATGTATTTTAACAACCTGGGAAGAAGTGTTGTGATCGTTTGGGACACAAATAGTAGAATTTCACACACACATTCCTGGTTCCTCTCCAGTCTTTGTCATTGAACAAGAGTACAGTTTTTAGATAGGCACCTGGTCTTGATTTAAAGCTTTAAATCTATGAAGTCTATAGTTGGAACAGGCCCTGCTTATGCTAAATGCTGCACTGGTAGAGCTGTTAACTCTCTGTGGTGTGACAATACAGAGGAAATGTTAAAGGAAATGAAGGATACAGCTTAGGAATAAGGTGAACAGTGGAATAAAATAAATAATAACAGAAAATCCCCAAATCCCAAAACCCAACAGCAAGAAACAAAGTAATCTTAAAAGCTACTGTGGCACTTGCCAGCAGCTTGGAACAGCTAGTAAATCAAATCAGAGGATGCAATATAAAAACTGTTGGCTGCCAGAAGGCAAAGAATTGTTTGAGCTGGTTATTGTTGTAGCACTTTTTTTAATTTCTTTTTTTTTCCTAAATTACTCCAAAAATACTCAGTATGAAGAGAACCTGTTACAGAATCCCCTCTGGAACCGAACAAGACTCCAAATGATGGACTTTTGGTAGCGATATTTTTCAGTCTCCAAGACAAAAGGGAATACAGAACAAATGATATTCAGGAAATCTGCCTGCTTTTTCATGGTGGAAAAAATCCCTTCATCTTTCCTGACCAGAGCAGCCCCGTTACTAAGGCCAAGCAAAAGGGGAGGGGAGCGAGCATATGTCAAGAAATAGATTCAGGGAAAAGGACCAAAAATCTCTTTCCTCACTTATAAAAAACTGTATTATATTCTGTGGGAAAATGTGTGTATCCTGGAACGGCAAAATGTAGACTTCAAGGCAAGTGGTATAAGGAGCCAGATTTACAAAGACATGCAAGCACTTCTATGGGTCTGGACTACTGGCTAATGTAGATGCTGTTATCCAATTGCCTTGGTTCGTTTCTATTCAAGTAAGTCAAGGTGACGTTCAGCATAAATGTATCAACCATCTCTCCGGCAGCCTGAGTGCTCTTATGAAATCTCACCAAGTACCTAAATAGCTATGCAAATCTCATCTGAAGTATTTACCCACAGCATTCCCTGCTCAAAATGCAACTTAAACTCTGTCACCTCTACTTTCTAAGAATATGACAGCAGCATACAAAGCAGGCCAGGCACTGAACTTCATAATGCTAGTCTGTGCCTCCATGCCTTGTTTTACATGGTACCACTTCTTAGCGTTTTGAAGGTCCCAATTTCTCACACACTGCCACTGTGAAACATTCAGGTTAGCATTTGATTCTTCATAAAAATAGCCAGGCACATGAATAATCATTTGTCATATTAACGTTAGTCCTGGGGAGCTGTGAATGCCAAGCTGTGAGCGCACATTAACAGAGTGGGGTAAGGAACGTGCCTGAATAGCCCAGTGAAATTACTGGCTATAATGTTGCTGAGAAACACCGACACGTATACAGATGTACACACGCAATAAATATAGGCTAAGCTGGTTTTATTATGCAGACATGCTTAGTGTTAAGAGTGTCTACACTGTATTACCATGCCTCTGCTGTCAGAGAGACGGTTAGGTAACAGTAAATTGATTGTGAGTCTCAGCCCCAAGCTGTCCCTCTTCCTCCTCCTTGTCCAATCTTTTCCCTGTACCTTTGGCTTCCTTCCCCTCCCTGGCAGCGTGCTTGCCAAGCCAGTCCCAGTAAATCTGTACCAGCTCATCCTGACTCTTTCTCCCACTTTCCTTCCCTCCCTCCTTCCTACCTGGCTCTTATTCCCTACCCAATGCCAATTCTCATCACCCCTGGTGTTTTATCTACACTTTTTCTTTTCCTTTTTTGGCTTTTCATCAGCAAAAGCAGTGAGAGTAGCTATGTTCATAGCATGCAAGGTGTATGAATAAGGAAAAAAAAAGAGGTAGGCTTGCTTAAGCTGCAGAGAAATTCATCTGGGCAACATCTCATTGACTTTTAAACAATCTTGGCATCTTCAGGCACAAAGATAACACATCCACTCCCAACGAGCGGAGAGGCATGGATGCCCAGGCTGCCAGAAGCGCTGTCAGCGTCTCGCAGGGGGGCAGCTGCTGAACGGGAGGGACTGGGGGCAGGCCTCAGCATGTTTAAATGATGCTGCACGCTATACAATATTTGAGAGCATTTCATGTTAAGAAACAGGCTGTAAAGCTAAGTGAATTATGCATCTTATAATTATGTTGTATAAAGCTTAAACAACCCAAGGCAGCCATCTGAGAAACACTGTGATTTACAGGCGTGAGATGCAGATGCAGGGAGTAAGGCAAGACTGATACAAATGTCTCCCTCACATGTGGGCAAACGCGCAGGGTTTGTATGTGTATGTGTACTCCTCCGACTGCCCGAAATCACTGTGGACTAGTCGGAGGAGAAGACGCTCATGGAGAGGAGCTGTCAGTGGGCAGGAAGAGCAGGAGAACCAGCTACGTTCATTAGCAGTAACAGCGAGTGATACACGCAGCACAACGTTTTCAGATCCTAAAGGGTCTTGGTGAATCTAATCACCTAAAAAGTGGGATGAGAGGAAAAAGTGTGGTAGAAGTTGATATCCCTAAGGGAAGAGATTAATTTTGATATCCTCAAGCAGAAAAAGAGAATTCAAACTACTGGGGAGAGAGGGTGTTACTTATATTTTCTACATGTTATTCTATATCACTTCTTCTCTCTTCAACCCTAACAAAGCAGTGTTGAGCGAACCTATTTGTGTGTCACTTGTAGCAGACATCACTGTCCACCCATCTCATCGCCTAAGTTTCTATGTGAAGGCTTGAACTGGTTTTGTTTGTTTGTTTGTTTTTCCCAGAACAAATGCAGAAATGAACCTGTCTCTTGCTGCTGCCAGTCTGTCCCTGATAAAAGGATAAAATGGAAACGGAAAAGGCATTGGGGTCAGAGATATCACTTGCATTTGTACTTTCTCTTTTAAAAACTAGCTATACTTCTCAAAAAAACTTTTCAGAACATCTAGGAAAAAACCTTTTTTTAAGGTTAAGAGGAACAATCAATTCATTCCTCTGCTCTGCTTGCCATATAGATCTGTTGCCAAAAAAAAGGAAAAAAAATCTTAAATCTGACAGGCATGGGAAAGCCCTGAGGAGCTGCCATCCCCCAAACAACCTAACAATTACTGTCTTGAAGTTTCCATCAAATTAGTGCCTGCCACCAAATAAAGCCGCTCGACGATCTGCTCATTCTTCGCTGATGTCATACTTCCACCCTATTCCAGTATCAGTGCTCCAGACTTTTTTAGAAACATTATTTTTCCCTAACTTGAAAGGAGCTAGGTTGATTCATGACTCCGAGTACCTGGCCAGAATCCAGAAGGACATCAAACTGCCAGTCTGTAACTTAATCTGTTCCCTCAAGAAACTGAATGAAAATGGTTTTGTTTTGTTTTTTTTAATTATTAATGATGACAGTAAATAACAAAGATCAGACACAATTTTTAAAACTTTCATATGACCAGGGACAACAGAAAACTGAGCAATTGTACTATTAATGCCGAACTATTTGAAATGATTGCAAAGAAAACCAAGAGAAGACTTTTTCTCTAACACAGCATCCACAAATCATGCACAGAATAATAACAGGGAAGTTATTATATAGTCAGTAGCAGGGAACTTGATTAATCCAGATTATTTCTACCTGGGTGGTAGCCATTAGAAGTTGGATATCTAATCTAGTCATCAAGGCTCCAATGCGCAATGGAGAGAAACAGGCACCCAATTCACCAAGAGGCAATTCATCCCATGCTAAAAGTATATATACAAGATAAGTGGGATTAATTGCTTTCTGGAGATGCCTACTCTTGTTTGACTAATGATAAAGCCTACACAATTAGTTTAGACTAAACATTTAACTTCTAGACAGCTAGAATGGCATGAAAAAAAAAATTCCACCCCTTGAGCTCAGACTGAGCTGACTCTCCCAGTTCGGGGACAACCGCAGAGCCTACAGCCAAACTGTGCTTCAATCTTCGTGACCTAAACCTAGGTACTACCTGGCTGGCGAAGTCCAGTGAGGAGGCAGTGGATCTTGGCTGAACTTGTGGGACAAAATACCAGCTCGACGTTACAGCAGCCCCTGTGCAGACTCTTCCCAAGAAATTGTCTTTCTGCCAATACAGCCAGTTACCAACCTGTTTCAAACAGTCCAGATTTACTAACAAAAATTACACAGCTTTATGTTCTCCAATTTCTCTGGCCCTTGTACGGCCATTGCCATACGTTCATTCAGTCAATAAGTTTCTCTTGGATGAAAAATGGGGACTATGTTAACTTAATTATTTTTAAAGGTATTTTTAATAGTTTTGACAGGTTAGTACCATTGACTTGCTGACACTTCCATGGGCAATGGCTTAGTACCAACTGGCTCCAGTCCTTGGTAATTCATATACAGGAAAGAACACAAGCATTTCTACAGTATTATATTTCTAGAATTCTATAAACTCATTTTGTATGAATGTATCAGTAAAAGGTAACTTTAGAAAATAGCATCTACCTGGTGTTACATAAAGAATTAGTTGTAACATCCCCACTGCATCTACAATGCTTAGTTTCAAGCACCCGGGATAGGTAGATATCCCGTAAGTCCTACTTCTCCAAACAGCACAGGTCATTTTGACATTTTAAGAGGACTAAGTTACTATGCATCTAAGCAGAGTGTAAATTAATTAAACAGGTTGAAGCAAATCCAGTCACACCCAAGGGTCCCAGTTCAGACACCATACAAGTCTCTTTACTTCCAGGTCTCACAGTATGTTTCTCTAGATACTTGCTTTTCTTAAAGAATTGTCCTCTGAATATAGAAATGACATGCGATCACTGTTAACCTCAGCCTTAGCTAAGCTGCTTTAATTTGCTTTCAACCGTGACATATACTCACTTTGTCCTTGCTTTTGCTCTCTAAAGCAGTTTATAAAACTTGAAAAAAGAACTGCTTTGTATCATACGGAAAATAACTGTGCTGTAAGGAACAATACCAAGGCTGAAAAGCCTAAAATTAGACCTGCAAGCTTTGCTTTCATTGGCAGCGATGTGTGCACATTCATACTGTCCCAATCCTACATTCTACCTCTTCTATTCTTGCAAAACACACTACTTTCTGAAAAACACTGAAGTTGAAAATTAGCAAACCTCTCCGATTCAACGATATACTGACCTTGGTGATCGGTTATTTTGATCACATTCACCTTTAGGCTTTAAAAGTGAATTACAAGATCAGCTTATTTTCAAAAGCAGTAGCAAAGAAAAAGCATTTGCAGAACCAAAAGCTGAACATCTCTGAAATGGTGCCTGGAATAATCCTGTAATTTCCAGGTTGCTTTTTTTTTTTTCCCCCTCCTAAGAAAACTACAACACAAATCTAATAGCTGTATTTTTCTATCCTGAAAGCAAACTATTGAGGAGATACGCACCATATAAAGTGGCTGGTGCCGGGCAACATGAGACTAACAGGGATAATTTAGTCATAACAGGTTAGCATCTACGATATATGCATTCTCTTCTCAGCTACATCCATACAGTTCCCACTGTAGTCAACAGGGGGAATAAATAAGAGCAAAATGTATCCAAAAGGTCAAACTTCATGGATTTTCAAATGAAGAAAGCCACAGAGAGGCTAAAGTGAAACTGATGCTAGCTACTGCCTTAAAGATAACGCAAGCTGTTTCTAGTGTAGTGTTTCTTTTGAGTGTCTCCTCGTGGAATTTCAGGATAAAATATGAGATTGGCAGTCAGCCTGAAGGGGGTATAGTCAGAGCAGTCCAATTTCAACAGACTATCAAGATGAACTGTTGGGAGTTATTTTACAGGTTTATGGCTATAGCTCACACTGAAGTGCAGTGTTATTAATATTTGTAGAACACTATTATATAAATAGCAAAACTACATCCACCACCTAGATATCTGCGGTATACTCTGACAGAGCACTTTTTAGATAACTAAATACCATTAAATGTGCCACAAATGCTATACCTGAGTTACGATATTAGATACAGATATAAGTAATGCAACAGTTACTTATCCATCAAAAAATGCTGATGTGGATCTCTAATGTAGCACTAGCATTAACAGCCTTTGGCACAAAACCAGGGGGCAATTTTCTGTCAGAAAACAGAATTTAATTCTAGCACTGTTACAGTGAACAAGGAGCCAAATAGTTTCTTGGAGTTAGGTCCAGGGGAAGTCTAGACAAAGCTGGTCCTGAACTGCATTCAGTGTTTCCCACTGGAAAATCTGTGGCCATAAAAAGTAATGTTTTCGAAGTAAGACAAAGAGCAGCCAGAGAATACTATTTATTTCATCACACTGATTTTGTCAGTATTTCCTAATGTTTCCTACACCCTGGAAACTGCGTAGGCTGTCCTTCAAGCTTCACTTACCCAAGCAGCAAGCTCCACAGGTCACACGGTGGCATTTCAGACAACGTTGAGCTTTTGGAAAAAGAATTGAGGCTGGTTGCGTCACTGAGACAAAACGGAGATATTAACCACCAACTGCCTCATGAGCGGGCTGTCACAGCATGGAAACCCTGAGAAAGGTAAATACACCTTTCTCAGGGCCAGGAAGTTTTGTCCTAGTTCCAACCTCAGGATGAGGTAATTTCTTCCTGGGACAGCCCTTCTTTTGTGCCTGATTAAGCCAGGTAATTACCTCCTGGATTTTGTGGGTAGGAACACGATGTGCAATAAGTCCATTTATGGAGCTGTGGTTTCAGTCTCAGGCTTAGCTTTCTATTCTTCCATTTAGAGAGTTGCTTTTACTGCCTTGGTAACTGCCATCTTTCAAGTTTCTGTAATTCTTCCAAACTCTTCTAATGGTTCAATCACTATGGACATGCCTATACTTGCTTATTAGTTAAGACTAAAATCGGTAATGGATATGAACTACAAAAGGTATTCCTGAGAAATTCAAGGTAATACTCTCATCCCTTTCTTATTCTTCAGAAAAGCATCTTATTAACATAGCTATGTTTGCAGAGAATAACGATTTTTTAAACTAAGAGTATCTACACACAGAACTATTTTGGAATAGCTTTTCCCAAAGAACATCAGGAACAGGAAAGCTCCTCTTTGCTATTCACTTTGTTACTTAAACGTGATCTCTCATTTTATATAGAAGGTATAAGATCCATGGACCTAGATACTTAGAGAAAGAAATTTTATATTATTTATTATTGATTATAATGGATAATCAATAGTAGAATTGATTCTACTACAGGATTTTATCGGAAGTGCACTGGAAGGAGAATTACTGCATAAAGATAATCAAAATTGTTAAAGATTCTGCAGTGAGCTGTAGAATCCTTTTTAAAAGATTTAAATTAAAATAAATTTAAATTAAATTAAATCTATTTTAAAAGATTCCCCACAGATCCCCAGATCCCCACACAAGCTATGCACATTGGTGCTGAATACTTTACAAACTTTATATACTCCATACTTTACCACATAGAGGTTCTGCACAGAGGTAGAAGGTAGCTTTGCAAATTTCTTCATGAATAATGCAGAGAAAAGTAAGTTAGGCTCTTCTGGAGCCAGCTGACAGAGCAGAGGTAATGGCATGATACGCTGAGTCTGTGTGTGAAATAGCTGAGTAAGAAACTTTTGCTCAAAGCTTCACACAGACCTTGGGGAAATGTGAGGTTAAACTTGTGACCTGGGCATAACTGATGTGGGATGTTTATTTCTTAGGAAAAACAGGTTATCATTCAAGCTGTCTGCGGTGTCTTCAGGTCTTTATTCACTGAGAGTGTCTTCGTGGTAGGTGCCAGCTGCCATTAAACCGGCGGGTGCTGAGGTGAGTTGTGCACTGGAGGGCCAAGGTGCCCCAGCTCCCAGGCACATCCCCGGGACGGCTCTCTCCAACCCGCCCGAGGCAGAGACTTGGTGCCAGCAGGCTGCGCCCACACCAGATGCAGAAGCAGGACCCCAGCAGCATCCTCTGTGCTTTACTCCACACCATCCATTCCCCAACCAAGCAAGTACTTACTTTACTCCAAAGCAGTCTAGACATGAGCTAATATATATACAACGCAGATGCACAGGAGATTATTACCTAATGCAAAACCAGAAGGAACCATCTGATAAACTTAGGAGAAAAAATTTAGACAGGTTGAGTAAGCTTCATGCTAGTGCATGCATTCCTATCATAATCTTCTTTTTGAACAGCTATTTCATCTGCTCATCGCAGAAAGGGCTGCTTGCTGCTTCCCACCAGCTGTATTCTGTCTTTCCACTCCTTGAGGCTTGCCTTTATTTTGGCTTAGTGGAAGGAAGATTTGGAGAAATCCTTGCAGGAATGGCAGAGTGCAGGGAGCTGCCTTGCCCGCTAATCGATGCATGCTGCCCAGGAAGAGAGGCAGGATGAGCACTGTTTTCTCCCTGCTGGTTCATCTGCCCCCCTGGGAACAAGCAAAACTGCAGTGACACATTAAGGCATGTGCTGTCAAAGTGCCTCAGGCAGAAAAATAAGTGAAGTATCAAGTGACTGAGCCCCTTCAACTAGCCATGGGATGTAGGGCTGTTCCAGCCAAAGTCCCACTACAGCTAAACCATACCTTTGAATTTTTCATTTCGAGTGATAAAAAGTCCTGTTGAACGGTCTGAAGCTACAGGAACAGAATAAAACTGGCAAGCTCTTTTGCTGAAAAACAACCACACTGTGGAGTTCTACTTTCAGAATACACACCTAAGCTGAAAAGTTTGCTGTACGAGCTCTGGAGTCTTGCTATGCTGAAAAAAAATTGTACAACCAACTCTTACACATGGCAGATTTTCATCTTTTGTCTTCCATAATGTGGACTTGGCTGACAGCACTTAATAAGAACTCAGTGGAGCCTGATGTAGTTGAATTGGCTTATATCCAGTGTGATTGGTGCTCAAATGACTCCACGTTTAAATATTTTGCCATAATAATAAATGGGAAGTAATGATCACCCACAGTTGGCCAAAGAAATAGAGATTTTTCAAAGGAAAACCAGGGAACACACAACTTCTGGACCATTCCACATAAAATACATACCTTTCCTTTTCTTCTGGTCTAGTACTTTTTTAAAAACTACTTTTACAAGGTGTCAGTCTTCACAGTGTCACACCCATTCTCCTCTGAAACAAGCAAGAACAGATAATAGCCACTTCTGCCAACTCTTACTGTAGTGACAAATCTCGGGCACAACCCGTAGATTAGCAGAAGTAACTGGTTATGCCTGTTTACTGCACTGTACTGAGAAATCTTCATGTTCCAATTTATTCACAGTCAAACTGATTTCTAGGTAATGCTTCACATGTTCAAGGGGAAAAGCCACAAAGCCTGCCTAAAATGGAGTTCAGCTATAAATTATAGGAGAGCTCTACCATTTTATAGCCTGTCATAAAGCATACAACTGAGAAGAGGTCAGTTGCTGGCTTCTTTCTAAAGGGTAACTCCAAATCCAAATGAGAAACTGATCTGGGGCCTTATTTTTTCATAGTACTTTGACAACCATGTGTACATTAGCAATTTTCATATGTGTAGTGGAGTGCCGACACCTGTATTTTATTACGCAAAAGCCTAAGAAGAAAAAATATGGCAAGAACTATGGCTAAACTGATAATTCAAACTGATGTAATAATTGTATGTAAATGTAATATAGTGATGTAATTAATCTAATGTAATTAAAACTCAGAGATAATGGAGACATGCRTCTCCCCACTATCTACTTAAAGAGCTCAGTCTGTGCTCTGCAGCCCTCTTCCTCATCAGCTCTAGTCCAAGTGGATCATCATTATCACACCACCACCTGAGATCTCAGCAGCAAAAGCATAGGAACCTGGGAGAGATGTAAATACCTGCTTATTTCCACTTTATAAATATTCCAAAATTCGACTAGTGGTGGCCTAATCATTTAAATTTAAGATATACAATAATTATTACTTTTAGTTCAYGAATACTTTTATTTCATTTTTAGTTCATCAACTACACAAAAGCACTTGCTTCTGTAAGAATTTATAAGGAGAGCCAATATTACTAAACAGCACTGTTTAGCTTCATACCAAGTACCTGAGGGAGCCAAGAGGAAAGACAAGCCTCAGGAAGACAATGATCACAGCTCTGTATTGGTCCCATTACTTCATGGGAGGATGATTACATAGTGATTTTAATCTGACATAATCCAGTTCTGCTGCCAAAAAGTTATACCCTCCGAAGAAAACCTCATTTTTGGAAACAGCTCCTTGCTTAACGTCTTGTGTATACCCTAGGATTTGTATGGCCATGTGCAAGGCAGGATAAGAGAAAACTGGCCATGCCCCTTCACCCCAGAAAAGAAAAAAAGGTCATTTTGGTGAGATAAACCACAAAGGAATAGGTGGTAATAGGGAAGCGAGGCAACAGGGAAAGCTTCCCTTTCTAGCAGATGCATGTGATTCTGTGACCATATCGACCCAGACAGGAAAGGTTGGGTTGGACGGGATGGAGGGCTCAACCCACACCAGTGCCACCATTCATCCTCCCGCTGCCAGGAACATAGATCACCTGGTGCTGGGGTAATCAGATGCCGTGTTTCATGCGGGACAGACCAGTGTCACACCAAAAGTCCAATGGGACACTGCTTTCATCCAAATTTCTAGGTCTGCATCCTCATTCTCTTCAAACCCCAAACATGGTCACCCCACCAGCAGATCTTGTATTACTCGTCTCATTGCCAGATGCAGAAGACAATCATCAATATGGGAACAACACCTGAACTGTATGGGCAACTCTTCTGAGGAAGAGATTGGCCTTTACTGATGATGTATGGGACTGAAACACTCGTAGTTTATTGGTGAAAAATTTACACAAATGCCAAACATTTTTCCACCTTCACTTGTAACAACTAGAAATAGGGTTTTTGAGGTTTTGCCCAACCTCTTTCAAATTAGCAGCATAAACTGAGTTCCTCCCATGAAAGGAACTTCACTATAGCACTGTGATCAAGCAAATAGGTAAAACATGGTCTACAATTCACTATGAGAATCAGGGTCTTGGATTCCATCCTCTGCTTTGCCCTCAATTTTCTAAAAGCTCTTGGACAAGTCACGTTTCTGCCTCCTGCTTCATCATGTAATACGATGTGAATGAAATCATGTCAAATTCTATAAATTTGCCAATACTGTAGGTGTCATATCCCGTTCAAAACTGACATCAGTGGCGAAAAACTACACAGCACATAAATACAAATCCAAAACAATGAGCAACTTGTCATTTAAATACTTCAAAATCAGGGCCCCAAACTAACAGCTTTTTACTGCAGAAAAGCAGGATTTTTAAAAGCAGCAGTTCAGTCATACGATCAATGAATCATATGAAGAGAGAACATATAAAGTCTTATGCAAATGCTTCACATTTTATTTTTCAATCCTTCTCCCCACTTAGTTTCATGTCCCAAACGCCTCTAGATGAGCAAATTCCCCTGCACCCACACAGAACTCATGGCCAGAGGGAGACTGCACTGGGGGTGTTTCTCTGGTCATTTTTAGGACTGACTTGTATGTGACTTAAAACCATCTCAATTCCCCTTCTTCTTCCCCAAACTACATCTATCACCCATCTCACTTATACATACATATAAAGAAAGTTACCACAGCTCGGCTAGCTAGCTACTGGCATCTCAGTAAGGCCTCCTCTAAGCACCTAACTCAGTGAATGCTTTTGCCCTACTACAGCCTGGTACAGCTTGGCAACCATTACATATGAAGAAGTGGTTCAGAGAAAAGTGGCAAGAATCAGCTGGATTTATAACTAAATTCAGTTTTTCCTGGCAACTCAATTTTTCCCAGCAAAGTTTTCTCACAACACCTATAAATCGTGAAAAGTGGTGAAACTGTTGGTAATTCTCCATTTCTAACTAATCTCCTCTTTCGTGAGAGGTTCTCCACTCCTCAGTCTCTCAGTCTTTCTTAGATGCTGACTCCTTTACCTTCTGCTATCTTCAAATGCTGTCCTACTCCTTTTCCTCACTTCCCCCTTCCTTATTGATACATTTATAATGTCTTCTCCCGAGCACTGAAATCCTCACAGAGCTGGTCCTGCCTACATCTCTGACATGATTCATGATCACACCCRCTCCTTTTCCCCAAGTCTCATCTCCTTTAGGCTATGAGCTTGCTGAACACTTACACCTACATTTCTAGTCAACTCTATTGTCAACTCTATTCAAACGAACAGATTTTCCCATGTATTTAAATCTAATCACTCACAGAAGTGTTTTGGTGGTTCAGAATGTACTTTGCACTATTCAAATCCATTCCTTGATCCAATTTTTCCAGTAGGGATCTGACAGATCACCTCACAGAATGAGTCGTTATATTTGTATGGCGTTGGACTTTGGTCCAGCTACTTCAAGGTGGGATTGATTCAGAAGAGAAATTTCCAGTTCACATTCAACTCTATGGGAATTTTTAATAATGAAGCACCATCAAGTCACCTTTCCATTTGCTCCTAAATATTTCCTGATGTCTGTGCTTGTCAACATCACTGCTAATGCCACTGCCCACTGATGGCACGCATTTCCTTTCACTGTACAACCACATCTAAGTCACTTTTACTGTAATTTGAATTTTTGCACCATGGCCAATTACCATAGCACGGTTGACATGCAGTGACTTTGCTCCTATAACTTGTGTGAATTTGATCCTTTTTTTTTTTTTTTCTTCATTCTCCTAGATTCAACATTTGTAAAAGAGTACCTCATTACTCAAGTGTCCAGAGTGATACCACTAACTTTGATCATTCAGAAAAAATGAAAAACTGCTAATTTCTGCAGTCTTCTTGAAGGTATTTTCAATGCAAACAAAAGTACAAGACTGAAATGCCTATTAGCTGCTGTGTAGGTCTTACTACAGTTGGGAATCTCATAAATTACTGTTCTGAGTGACAAAATGCAGAGTTGCAGAAATAGGGAATACGTAGTTGTCTCACACAGCTTCAGATGTTGAAGCCCTTCTGAGTATATCAATGCTGACAACAGTAAACAGTTGGGTGTACTGGGCAACACTGAGAATTACAATCTCCAGATATCTCTGTTACATATAATCCCAGAACAACCTTGACCGTTTCATGAACTCTTTCTTTATCTGGAGATGAGCTGACATTGATACATTGTTATTGGTCATCACTAATGCATTCCTATTGGCAACAGGGAGGTGCACACAGCTGAAAYGAGTCACATATTGCAACACCTTGCAATTTCTATGGAAGAAAGTGGAATTTTCAAAATATCTTTCTGTCTCCTCCTCAGCTGGCTATGGAATATAAGACACCCACTAAAACTCAAGCCATAGTTGGACATAGGTATTTTTCACATAGTTGAAGCAGATGAAGTTGCAGGATTTTTTTAAAATTAAAACAACAGCAATACAAAGCAATGATAGGACTGTCTGATACCGAAATATGAATTACTTCATTATTTTATATTTGCCATGGATTTCTCATACAACAATTCAGAACCTTGTTAAATTGTTTCTCATTTATTTATAGTCGCATATGATGAAAAAAAATCTACATTCAGCGAAAAATATTTGAAGGAGGTACTAATCTAAAGTAATGTATCTCATGAGTAATAGCAATTAACTTGCAAACAGTTCTCGAACTCATTCTTGTCTAAAGAAAGCAAACTGCTTTGTGACTGAAGAACTTGCGTTAACAGATTTTGTTAAGCTAATTAATAACATAGATGTTACGGCATTACGTGATAAGAACATACTGATAGGAGGACCATTGATAACAGTATGTAGAAATAAAAAACACACAATATGTTATGCTAAATTATTGTAACATTTTCAGTCTCCCACATCTTCCTATCCTGACATTACACAACCCAGAAAAAAAAAAAAAAAAAAAAAAAAAAAAANAAAAAAAAAAAAAGAAATACATAGGCTCCAATCCTACTGCACAGATTTACAAGAAGCTACATATTGGGCCTTGCACGAAGATACGGGGAGTCAGGGCACTCAAGAGAGTGATTCAATGGACAAAGCAGACACACAAAAAGAACACAGCTGTATTCAACATCTGTTCACATTGTGCTGTGACTTCTTACAGATTGCTCTTTGAAAATATCAGTCTAGAGATATTTGGTTACAAACCCAGCTGTTTAGAACGTGTTCTAGGGTATCTCTACATTGCAGCCCCTGCAGCTGGAGCAGAGCGTGTGCCTGAGCCAGCTTTTAACTTGCTGGCTTTGCCACTGCAAACAGCCCTGCCGGGGCAAAGTAGAATGCGGTGTAGGCTGCATAACCTGCTCAGGGGCAGGATGAAGACCTGAGTATGTAAGCCATGCTAAGCGCTGTACTGCTGTGCCTGGCTTGCTGCAGGTACATCATACACTTGGTTTAGGGCTAGTTTGAGTATGTCAGCATACTTCATTCACAACCTAGTGACTGCAGAATAAATGTATCCTGATTAGCTTTGCAAGAGATGGATTCAGCTGCTGCTATCAAGATTGGTTCAAAGTCACTCCATGAGATCCCTGAACATGCACCTTATCTTTCTGCACAGGTTGTATTGACATCATCTCCTATATGTTAAAATTTTAATAAAAATATTTACCTTTATGGCACTGTAAATATACATACAGCTGCACTTCCTAGAATATATACAAAGGCCAGATCCTTGTTTTATAAAGCTCTTTATAAAGCATTTTGTGTTTTAAAAAACAAACACAAAAACACAAAATGCAAGATGAAGAAAGCATCCACCATGGTGAAACATGCACAGCCAGGTATTGTTAAGGAGAGGGAGACTCTTAGGCAACAGGAGACCGTTGGAGCAGAATCAAAGAGAGGAAGCAGAGCCAGAAAGGGAGGAAAAAAGGGATCAGTAAAAGCTGAAGGATGAGATAAGACGCGAGGCAGAGTTAGTATCTGCTGACACTTCAGGATTACATTCTCATATAACAGAGTGGGAAGCCCAGGTGAGTAATGTTCACTTCTTAAACCATGTAGAAACTAATATTAGTTATTGATCTGTGTTTCAGTCRCACCTCTTTGTGGCAGGCACTTGAGAAAAATACAAAGAATCGTAACCCCTTCCAACCCTCCTATTTCCCCAGACAAGAATTAAAATAAATAAAAAATAGCCATCGATCTAAACAGCTAAGCACTCGCCCAACGTGTACCATAGCAAGAGACAGCTCTTGTAAACAAAACTTTTTAATGAAGAATGATAAAGGCTACTTTGTGATCTACTTACCATACCTGAGCAGGAAAACAGAGCCTTAGTAGCTACTTCTCTTAAACACTCTGGTATTTCAGTGATACAGTTGTATCATTAGAAATTCATTGACAGAAGGCAGCAGGCATATTTTATGTACTTATATGAGAAAAACAGTGTGATTCTTTGACTCTCCTCATTTAAGGATGCATAATATAAAAGTTTTAACAAGGTAAAACATCTAACATTCTGATTTCAAGGCCAAAAAGCATGCTAATCTTCTAAATTTCCTCACTCAGCATGGACACCAGGGACCAGATTCCAAGCCCACTGGAGCACATAGCAAAGCATCCTTTGACCTTACAATGTAGTTGATGTGATCACATATCCAAGTCAGATGCAAAAAAACCCCACGTGAAAAATGCAGGTCAAACTTCGTTAGAGGGCACTTGAAGATACAGTCCTTTTGTATAAATCAGTCTGGTTTGCAAAAATCGTCAGCGTGATCTGATGTCTTACGTATCAAACTAAAATTCCTTTTCAGGCTATTACAGTTTCAAACTGAAAGCCTTTTATGCCATTCAAGACAGGTATTTCAAGACCATTCCTGAATGTCAGTACTCATTTGTATCATTTGAAAAAAATGTAAATTTAAAATGAAAAATGACTGCTTTAAAAAAGTACAGGATATGTTCTGTTGTAATGAAAGCACATCGACTACAGTGATATCAACTGGGTATGTGCTGGATATTAGCAATGCTTTCACAAATAAATTTTTGCAGCATTATCCATTATGTAAGCTGATTTTATTTTTAGTGGTAAGGCCTTGTAAAAATGTTCATTTTTACTAACTTTTCAAAATCACATTTTTTTCTATGCATATCAACTTCTATTAAAAAACAAAAGCATTTTAATTCAAAATACTAACTAATATCTCAAATTTCATTCTCTAAGAGTCTTCAGTTACTTTGTATTTCTAAATATAGCAGATAAGAGTACGCAGAAATATGCTGTATTCTAAGAGCTTTTATAAACAAGATGTTCTAATTTTAGAGGACTCCATTCTGAATAAAGCCTAATTAAATACACAGATATTCTCAAATGCAGTCCACAAAAAGGATAATATTCAGCTGTCCTCACTGCCATTTAATTCCATCTTACAGCGAATGATTTAATATCTACTTTTGAGTAAAAATGTTTTCTAAGTAGAACACTAATCTTTTATTAAAAAAAAATCATTTCCAGTAACATAATGCCTTTGTGAAATTATTTTTAGATACTAAAATCAAGTCATAGATACTTTACACACACCTGGCTCAACAGCTGACATATTTAAGATTAATATTCTTTCAACTACTTCAGGGATTGATGGGCTCAAGAACAGGTAATGAAGTCCAGAACCAAGACGTGAGGTGTACATTTTAACACTAAGGATAATTAACTATTAGAAAAACTTATGGAGAACTGAGATAAATTTTCCATTATCTGTGGTCTTTAAATCAAGACTGATTTTTTTTTCCCAAAAAATATGTGGTTCACGAACAGGAGACTAGATAGAGGTATTGCCGAGTCAAATGTCATGGACTCCGCTGGACACTTTGCTAAAATTCTCATTATTATCCCTTGTAGAGTTAAACATTTATGAATCTGAAGGCTTTCATCTCTAGAACACAACTTCCTATTTAGCTACAAGTTAAAACTAATTAAAGTAATTTTCATCAAAAGGTTTAGAGCCTTATATTTATTAGTCTAAAAGCTCTGTAAATTACTGTCACAGCTTGTTTTCTTCCTGAGTATACATTTTGACTTGTACAGTGCTGACAGTATATTCTTCATCAAAGTTTGAACAAACAAGGTAATCCCATTGGTTGTTATTATTATACTGGTTGATTCAACCCATCGGGAGTTAAACAAAATTCCACTGTTTTCTTATGCCTAACTATGGTATGAAAATACCTTGGTGGGACCAAAAAAAAAAAGTTAATATGCCATTTATAAGTCCTACCATCACGGATCTCAGTTTTTACGTCTTTTCATCAATGAACTTTGAGAAGGTCTAAGCTAGTGAACAAGAAATAGGTAAAATGATTCTTTCTGGTATTTAGTAAGCTATACAGTGGAACTGCATAAAAACTATAATGCTTTTCTGAAATCATCAATTATTTAAAATTAAATCAGCTTTAAGTCAAAAGTGGTTAAAGGTCATTTTAACCAAAATGTTAGCGTCTCATATATGTTAGTGTAAAAGCTATAAAAACCACCATTACAGCTTGTGTTTTTCCTGCACATCAATTGGCTCTTGTAATGCTGATTGTGCAGATATTCTTCCTCAAATGGCTCTGTGATAATAAAGCGATTTTAAAATTCTTTATCTTCCTAGTAGGAAATTATTTTATTATAAGAGCCACTTGATTACCTCAAATTATTGCTTCTCATGACTTCAAAAATCGTACGTTGTTGACAAACTCAAGAATGTATCAAACTCTTGCTCTTTCAAAACAGTGAAATCGGGGAAGCTATAATATGTTCTGTTAAATTTGTAGTCTGGGATTGAAAATGTGACTTAATGAGGTTTGTTCCAGGCAGAAAATCTTCAACAAGATCTGTAATACTTCTTCCTTTGTCCTCGATATCAGAGTTTCAGAATACATCATGTTTAGGTCAACAAAAGATGCATTTGTCATCTCACTCCCAATGAACACTGTTTATTTCAATTAACTGTGGTTTTACAAGTTCTTTTACAAAACACATTCTGTTTCTTATCCTCCTCGGGGGAATAATCACAAAGGAAAACAGCTTGATATTTTTGTAAACACATCAGTGAAACTGAGTATCAAGTGATTTCTATCTTTTCTTTCTCCTTCAGCTGCCTCCTTGAAATTACTTACTTTTCACAACTTTCAGCTATGAGACCATCTCTAATAATCTGCCTTAATTTCCTACAGGTGTATTATTGTCCTTTGGGTCATACTGATATCTAAATGTGGAAAAGCTCCTGAAAGCAGAGACCCTGTGGATAATGTCCACATAAAGTTTAAAACACAAATTGAAAAAAATACATATATATTCTTAGCAACTTAAATCATAACTTAAAAAGCAATATGGATTTGAAGCACTACCTGGAAATTTTGTATTCCACGAACAAGTATCCTCTTTATAATGTTTCATTATCTTTGAAAAGGATTATAGCTATTACTCTCAGAGCAATGGTATAAAATTCAAAAGATAAGATTCTCTCTTTCTATGAACAAAGACAAGAGTGGGAGCTGAGGTAAGAAAGCGCCTCCCTGTGATGGGAGCCCATCTGGATCCTTACATCTTACAGCACTACATATGCTCATAGCCTTCCCTACTCGTGCTGTATTCTTGTCTCAGGCGACGCTTTCAGCGATGCCATGTAGAGAAGCTATAGAGTAAGTCACGATCTTTCCCAAGGATTAAAGGAAATAAACAGTGAAGAAGATAATTGGTAAAGAGAAAAGCGATCCAAAGATGCAATTAAGGCACACAAAGATCAGAGAAGAAACAAAATTACACTCCAAAGGAAGAAAGAAAAAGGCAAAGGATGTATAGAAGGGCAAAAGGTATGCAAATGCAGGTAATGCGAACCCACAAGAAAATGGGGACAGATGAAATGGTCTAGGTTCATTACAGTGAAGTCTGAGTCAAAATTAGGCATGAGGAATAATGCAGGAAGACCACATAGTTGCTGTTCTCTATTAGTGTTAGACAAAACTAAAGGAAAGTGCAGAATCCATTGGCAATCAAAACCACTCTGAAACAAGCTTCTTTTTAGACCACTCTAACGACAAAGGGTATTTAGCCCCCAATCCACACTGGTAAAACAATATGCATTAAAAACAAAGGGATCAAGACCAGTGCTGAAAATGTTTGACACCACAGACAAGGAGCACAGTTTCTCATGGTAAATGCTATGTCTTTCAGTTCTAAGTACTTTAAAAATAAATTTGCCTATCTTATTTTAAATTTTCTAACTCTAATTTCAATTAGTCTACATTGTTGTTTAATTCACAATTAAAGGATGAGCCAGCATTATTTGCCCAAGTGACATAAACTTCTGGAAAGACACAGGAATCTGCAAAATTTACAGAACTGAATACCTGAAGTATGAGCGTGAGGCACAGATATAATACAAAGAACACAGGAATGCACAGTGCAGCCAGACATAAAATTAGAATTCCAAAACTGAAAAACAGACCCAGAACAACAGCTTGAAAAGTGAACAATTTTTGAAGCTCCCATAACAAAGTTCACCATATTCATGTGTTTGTTAAAAGGAATCTATATTCTTAGCTTTAGAGCCTGCCCGCCGCTATATTGAGAGTACAGACAGAAAGAAAAGTCAAGAGGGCTATATCATCCCAACACACTGAAAAGAGAAGAAATGGAGCTGCGGGAGCACGGTACTGCAGCCCATTCCCCATGCCCTCGAGAGGGACCGCGCTGGAAGGCACACCGGGATCCCCAGCACACCCCCAGACACGCTGCAGTCAGCAGGATGTCGCGCCCTGGGACATATGTGGCACCTTTTCCAAAATGCACCAAAGCCAGCTTCATTGCATCGCTTCCATCCTACACAGCCAGCCCGATTTCTGCAAGCTGAATCGGCAGCCTTCTGTTCTGCTCTGCCCTGCCCTGTCCATCCCATCACATCCCAGTTAGACTTTGCCTTACCATTCTGGCCAGAGCATAATTTTTCTTCTGGTTGGTACTGCAGTGTGATATCAACTATGACTCTTCTGGTACATTACACCAGGGGAGTGCACACAGGGAACTGTAAAACAGGACTGACAGCAGCGGGGACATCTCTGGCATTTGCTCTGCGGTTGTGAAGTTACATAATGCTGTGATAGTCTGAAGTAGACGTTGCTCGACGACACAGCTGATGTGCTGTCAATAGCTGGACGTTCCAGAACACRAGGCACATAGAAAAATCAGTGGAAAATCAGTGGTGTAATTCTATGTACGGGTATGCATTTGTATGGGGCAAGAAGATAGGGCAACCTAGAAAACTGATTAAATATTGCAGTTTTATGTCAGAAAAGTTTGTGGCTAAATTCCTTTTGAGCCCAACAGGATAAGGATTCAGTCCTTAATTAAAAGGCAGGAATAATACACAATGAAGATTCAGAACATGTTTCCTTATTTTTCCTTGACAGCAGCATTAGCCCAGACTACTTTATGCTTTGTTTGAATGGAGAAGCAAAATGTAATTAAAGTTTTAATTAAAATTGATCGCAGTCCACAAACCTGAAATGGATAGTGCGGTTCTAACACTGTAGTGAAAGACCTTTCAAGTAAACTGATGTTCTTAAATGAACTGCGTTCTTTAAAAAAAAAAAGGCATTCTGTCAAGTAAAAGGGTAGAAGTGAGAACTAACGAGTCTGAAAATGTGTCTTAGAAACAAACTACTAGTAAGCATGTATTCTGAAAGGGCCAGTGAATATATATTTTACAGAGATTGAGCTTCCTCACATACTTATTTTTCTCTGAATGTGAGGATTCTGTTCTTTACCATATTCCGGTTAGTAAACATGTGCATCTTTTTCTTCTTCATAAAGAGGTGGTGGTACCTCTGAGAGCTGAACTTTCTAATGTATGAAGGAAGAGAATGCCTATCCACAGAAACACTCGCTACAAAATATTGCTAAATATACTTTGCTAGCGGAATTGTTGGGAGAAGTACCTGTCTCTTAAACACATCTGTTACATTTAACATCTTCTGTACAGAAACATGGAATTTATTCATACATTTGGCCTTTTGCCAATTGGCCAAGGCTCTGATGTGCAGGTAACTACATTTCAATTTGAATGAAAAGGGCAGGTTTTTTTAGTTACCCTGTTACCTGCGCGGTTTCTTTGCCAGCCGAAAAGCCTGGTGGTGTAGGTAATCGCCGCCCCCCTCCCCCGGCCTTGCTGCCCTGTTTCGGGTGATGCGGGATTTGGGAGCGCGGCTCCCCCCGGCGGTCCCCCCGCAGCGGGCGGGAGCTCCGGCTGCCCCGCGGGCTCCGCGTGGCCGGGCTCGGGCTCCCCCTCCCTGCCCTAGGAAGGCGGAAAGCCCCGTCCCACTTCCGAAATGGCCCTGAACAGGCTCCTCAGGGGCGGGGAGGGGGGGTCTGCAGTTGCATAAGATCAGCCCCCCCCCGCCTTCCTCCCCAATCTTCGACCGTTTCTCCTCACGTCGGGGGCCGGAGCAGCCAACCCGGTCCGGGGCAAGGCAGGGGAGTGCCGGGGGGGACACCCCAGCAGAGGAAAGGCTCATGGGGTTGGGGACAGGATGCAGAAGGGGTGTGGGGGACCTTGCAGGTGGCTTCATGCAGGGAGGGGACCGCCCGGCTGGGGGGCGGGCGTGCCCCGTGGGGGTAGCGGGGAGAGCGGGCGATTCCGGAGGGCCGGGGACACCCCCGGGAGGCGGGGGGGAAGCCTTGCACCGGGGGACCCGGCGGCACAGGCAGCCCTGCAGAGGGCGATGAGCAGCGAGGGGGGCGCGGGGCGGAGGGACCCGCGGTGCACGGGGAGTGGGGAAGGCAGCGCTGGGGGGGGCTTCCAGCAGCCCCCGCCGGCGGGAAGCCCGCAGGGCGCAGAGCCCCCGTGTCCCGGCGCGGCACCCCCGTGCGCTGGGGAAGCGTCCCCTCCGCAGCGCGGTGCCCAGCGCGCTGCCCCGGCACCGCACCACCCGGATCCGGCCCTTCCCGGAGGGGGCCGAGGGCTAAAGAGCCCTTCACGGGGGGGGGTGGGAAGAGGAGGGAGACGAAGCCCCCCGGAGCACCGGCAGGCATGCCTCCCCCTCGCCCCCGCACACACAGCACATCTCCCCGGGGGCGGACAACTCATTTTCAAGCGGTGCTTGCGCGCAAAGTTGCGCTGGCCAGGCGGCCCCCCGCCCGCGCTCCCTCCCTCCCTCCTTCCCTCCCTCCCTCCGCGGCCGCGCACGCCCCCGGCCCCCGCAGAGCCCCCGCACTCCTCTCCGCCCGGGTCAGCGCGGAAAACGCCTCACTTTCCCCCACGGCTGCTCGCGATCTGCCTCAACCTGCTCCTCCTTTTGTTTTGATCTCTGGAAATGAAATTCTCTCTCCTGTCGCCTCCTTTCCCTCCTCCTTCTCACGCCTTCGTGTGGGAAATGGCTTGGATCGCACGCCAGCTTCTGCTATCCCCTCCCACCTCCATTTTCACTCCGACTGATGCCCAAGTAAATAGCAGGAGCGCGGCACCTCCACCCCGCACCGACCCCGCCGGAGGGGCGAGGCGAGCGCACCCACTTGCAAATGCAACCCCAGGCTTGCCCTGCAAACACCTGGCGTGTTATATAAAATAAAATAATAAAGTAAAAAAATCTCTTACGGGCAGTAAGACTACCAATAAAGCGATCGCAAGGATCGGGAGCACTTCTGCCTTCCCAGTGGGTGTGATGACCTTGCGAGGACTGCTCCTGCTCTTCGGTTTCACACGCTCTTTTTTTGTTTGTTTGTTTTCCCCTACTGGAAAAAAATAACGACCTTTTCGCTATCTCTTTTCAAACGAACAAGAACGCCAAAGACTTCCACTTCCACCAAAACATTTCCAAGCGCAAATTATTAAGCGACAGATCAATGCTTCCTCTGATGCTGTCGGTATGTATATCCGGATCGATGCGCGATTCGGTCTCTTATATCGCAACACTTCACGGCAAATCGCTGCGGACACAATTTCCCTCCGTCTCGCCCGCGAAACGACAACTCCCGCACTCGGAGCAGCGAAGACCAGCCGCGCACATCAACTTTCCCGGTGAGGATGGTCCCCGAGCGCGAAGGAGCGGCCGCGCTGACCACGCCGCCCCGGCAGCCCCCGCCTCAGCCCCCGCCGCGCCCCCATCCCGCCGCACTCGCACGCACCCCCGCCGCCCTCCCGGGAGGAAAAGCCCTGTGCGGGGCAGCCCGAAACAGCCCCGTCCCTCCCGACCCCGCCGCCGGCACCCCGGGAACGGTTCCCGCCCGCACCGAGCCCGGCGGGCGGGTGCCGAGCCCGGAGCCCCCCGGTTTACCCCCGCGCCGGCACGCGGGGCGCACTTACAGAGGGCGCCGAGAGCTGTCCGCGGTGCGGAGGAGGGCGCTGGGCCGCGGGGTCCCGCCGGGGTGCTGGGGCCGGAGGGACGGCGGCTCGGTGCGCGCCCGCCCGCCGCTCGCGCCGCAGCTCACTCCG
>JAYKAV010000145.1:1621662-1632815 GCA_035582835.1 Phoebastria nigripes
CGAGACCTCGCGTTGGCGGGGAGGGACCGCGAAAGGGCGGGAGGGAGGGAGGGAGGAGGGGAAGCCCCGGGGCGGGCGGCACGGGGGGCCGGGAGCCCGTGGGGAGTGCGGGGGGAGGGGGCGGGACCCCCCCGCGGGGGTGCGGGCTGCCGCCGCGGCCGCCTCTGCGGGGTGGGCTCACTGTCACTCCCGGTGGCTCGGAGCGAACCGCCGGCACAGCCCGCGGCCTGCCCAGGCGCTCCCGGTGCCCGGCGTCGTCTGTAGCCGTCGTGCACGCGCGGGGACGTGGCCGCGCCTTGCGGGCTGCTCTTCAGTTGGCGGCTTCTGGACCCAACGCCCGGAGCCGTCCGTACCCCTCCTGCACGTGCGGGGACAACGCGCCGTGGTGCAGGCTGCGCTGGGGTGGATGGCGCTTGTATCCCCTGCGTGGAGCCACCTGTAGCCATCCTGCACGTGTGGAGGCATCACCTTGCACTGCAAGCCACGCTTGCTTTGGTGGCTCTTTGCCACAAGCTTCTCACAATAGCGTGGAAGTTAACGTTAGGTAGTTTAACTCGCATAACTTGTTCAGCCCTTCGATACAAAATCCAGCTGATCTTTCCCTTCAATATAAAATCCAACTGACGTTGCCCTTTCCTCGCTGATGTCACTGCCGTCGTAGTAGTTGCTGTTCTGGTAGGAGTGGAGATCAGGGCTCTTTCAGTAGACATTGCACAGCATATAACTAATCCGTAGGCCCCTTCTGAGGCAAAGACATACATAAATGTTTACTTTCATGGATGGCAAGTTCTGTCGCTGACTGTTTACAATACATAAATTAAGCATATTTAGCATGTCCTAAGCGTAACACTAGAGAAAGCAGATGGATACGACAAGGAGGTGAAAGGAGGGCAAAATAATGACATATACAAAAAAGACTATCTAAATCAAGCCATGCCAATTTTTATCTTGCTACTCATTATTTCTGAACAAAATAAAAATGAAGATTGTATAATACAAGGTAGATATAGTTTTCAGTTTATTGTTGAAATGCCCAAAGAATTCAATTATAACTCAAACTGAGGCGTTAGGTATTGTGCAAATGCACATGAAGATACAGTATTTTCACTTTGCTAATATAGACAGTTGAATTCATTAGTTATCTGCGTGATAAGCAAAAATCACAAATTTTACACCCAGATTTACTTCTTTTGCCATAAGACAATAATTTTATGATTTTATGCTTTTTTGGAATTTCCCAGAGCATTCCTCTTCCTCAGATCACATTTTGATTTTCTATACGTGCAAAAATGCAGCCTGAAAATGCTAAAAATTTAGGTTGATTCAAGCCTTAGCACAAACAAACAGTTGGGGGGTGATTCACTTCACTGAATATCTCTGAAGTTCCTGTTTTATTTGTTCTGATTAATTTAAATTATTTCCTGTCATCTTCATATTCTGCTACCTTATTGCTTGCTCGGCGCCAGATCATTAACCATCATCTTTAGCATGATGAAAGTTAGAGTGCTGTGGCATCTGCTTGATAAGTTTTAACCACATTGTTCCCTCATATTTTCTGTCTCTTGCTCAGTTCTTTTAAGTTTGTCTTTTACCATCGCAGTGCAACATTAATTCTGTGTGACCTGTTTTGACTGTGTCCATATTGCAGTTACTGCATGACTTCACCTCATCTTGGTAACCCTTCTAGTGGCAGCAGTGTAGCTGTGGGAGTGCAGAGCTCTGTGTTGGCTACAAGACCAGGTATTTACTTGGTGTCTTAGTCGGGTTTTGCTGCTGTTTGATTCTTTCACAGCTACTGAGGTAGCAATATCTCAGTCAGCTGGTTGAAAGCTAGCTCAGGGTTGTCTACTGGGTGACTGGCACTTATAGATGACATGCCTTTCAATATTGTTGAGGGGCTTTTCAAAAAGGTGCTGAGCATTTCCTTGCCCTCAAAAACCAAAAAGTATAGGTTGAATTTTAAAACATTCTGGCTACTGCACATTTAAATAGAACTTTTCATATGTGGTAATTTTTTTTCAGTTAATTCAGTGGCAGAATTCCCGTTTACTATAAAAAAGTGTAGATTAAGCAGAAGATACTGTGTAGTGTGTTTTCACGTATGACTTTCCWGTTCTACGTTTAGATAATTCTATATAAAATCAGGTTACTTAGACGGTGTTTTCAAAAGCATTTGAAAACATTATGCTCATTCAAAAAAAGAAGCACTCTGAGGTATTATAGAAAACTTAGCTTATTTTTTCATGTACTACATCACAGTAACAATGCAATACAAAATCCCATTTGAAAAGTAAATATATATATAAAGCCTCCCCATTTGTAGTATTACTGCTTAGTCCAAACTGCCCATGAAGAAGCTTCATTTCGCCTTAAATCAACAATTTAGTAAATGTTGCCTGTTAAACCATGCATAGGGTTATCATTAAAAAGGTAATAATGACATTATCAGCAATTGTGCTGTTATGACATGTCTTACCCTGTGCTGTCCTACACCTGAAGGCTTTTGTAAGCTGGGTGTAAAAGTTTACCAGTTCAGACCATTGGCATTTTCAGCCACTTAACATTCATTTTTAATCTATGTAAATGATAATATTGTATTTTAGACTGTGGAGAATTAGAGCCACTGCACTTGTTTATCATATAAATAATTGTAGGATTTTTCATTTTCTTGCTATTCAGTTCTTTGGATTTTGCAAATGAAACTAATTGTTGCCATTTAGCAGCTTTAAATGGTTTTTAAACCTAAAGAACAGATTGCTCATAATGGAGCTACAGCAATTTAAACAAAGTCAGGATCTGACCCAAGTTTTCTATTTAGTGTATATTTTTTATTTTAGCATCAGAATGAACAGTGTAAATATAAGAATTTTTAGCATATGAATAAATAGCACAAAAATGTAGGTACATGCTCCTTTTACAGTCAGCCACGGCTTACACGGGTCTCCTTTAGGCTTTGAATCCTAAACATTGTGCTTATGCCTTTGAAAGAAGCCAAGTGATGCCCTAAGCCTCTGATCTTGTCAAGGGAGATAGATAGGCATCTCTAGAGGGAAATTCAAAATCTAATGAAATCGAGGATCTTCCTCTCCTTTTTTCTCTCCCTTCTTTGCTCCAGAGTAGAGAATTCAATATTAAAAGACACAGTAGTCTCTGAGAGGAGTCACTATCTCAGCAGGTGGCTTACTGGTAATGAGATTTTTTTTTTTTTTTTTTTTTTTTTTTAGCATGACCTCCTGTTTTACAGATACCAATTTAATTGCAGAATACCTTTTCAGGGGTTGCATTTTCCCCTCTTCCTTTTATGCTCAATACTTGCTAAGAATATATTTGCGTATATATTTTACAAGAATCAACAGCAGAATAAATATAATGAGAAGGAATTTGAGTCTATATCTACATCTACAGCTGTATACTTTATGATCTCTCAGGCCTTTTGAAGGAGGTATTTCCTTTCTCCCTTCTGTGTTCCCTTTGTGCAGTTTCTGCATGCTGAAATACACTTGTCTGTTACGTGGGGAACTGAAAGCAGCAATGCGGCTGCAAGGATTGGCAGAAGGGAGCTGCTTCAAGGCTTTATGATTAAATGAAGCTGCTGCAACACACTGCAGTTGGAAAAGGGTGAGATTCTTGATACTCAACAGCAATGAGTGTGACCAAGATTACCAGTTTCAAAATGACTGTAGATTGTCTTGCTTCTTTAATGTGCTATATATAATTATATGAAAATTACATTTTTATGTATATGTATTATCTTTCACATTCACCTCTCATTCATTTTTAAATATTGCCCCTAAGAATATAGATAAAACAAGATGTACTTACTTTACTAGTAAATCCAATTTTTCTTCTTTATGAAATGTAATGATTTTATATATACAGATCACTTTTGTATGTGTCAAACCAAATAATTTATAATTCAGTATTTTTATTAATGAGATTATTTATTAGTCTTCAATTTTTCAGGCTCATGGAATGAAATGTAAAGAAAGTAGCATTTATGTAACATCGTCTCTGATGTCGTATAATACAGTCACAACTGGGGAGTACACGCAATGCCTAACTTTAGATACCTAAATTTGATAGCTGAATTACTTGCCTATTTCCTTGCATTGCCTYTAGTGTCAATGAAAATAAAAAGAAGCCCTGACAGGGTGATTCAGACCGGGAACCCGGCTACCAAGAGTCAAGAAAAAATGTATTTAAGTTGAGGCACCTAAATGAAGTGTCTAAAGGTAAATGGCACGAGCCCGGGTTTTACCCCAGCAGGCTGTTTCCCACGGAAGCTGTTTCCCACAGAAGCTGTTACAGTTGTTCTTCTTAAGTGAGGCATTTGCTCAAGTGGAAATAAAAGGTTGACATTCTGGACCTGAGAAATACAAGCTTCAAGTAACTGACGGTTGTTTAGAAGGATAGGAATGACAAAACTTAGAAGCGTTTCATTTTCTACAAMTGTCCTAAACATAGCATCATGCTTTCCTCTGCCATTTAGCTCAAGGCAGAACTCTTACATATACAAAATAATTCCAGTGAAGTCAAAACGGTCATGCAGTCTTGAGATGTTCCAAGAGGGCTTTGTTTGCTTATTTGATCCATGAGTGATTGTCCTTAGCTAAAATATTATAATGGTGACATGTAAAAAATTGGAATGCAGCTGTAGAAATAATAGTACATAATAAAGGAAATAAAAATAAAGGAAAAGGCCACAAATTTCAGATAGGTTAGCAGATATATTAATAATGAAATACTTAGTTTTACCAACACACATCAAAACAAACAAGATGCTGCCTAACCTTTTTTTGGACACGAGATTATCTTACTCAGTTTGCTTCCATTTTTGTCATTATTTTTATTATTAATGTTTGTCATACAATTCTGTATGTTTAATAATACGCTTCTACGCTGTGATATTAATGTACTTTCTTCTAAAAAATGGCAGAGAGGGTAGATGGAGAATAAAGGTTGCAGCAGGACTGCTTACTTGCTTATGGACAAAATGTACTCAAATCTTGGTGGACATTTAGGTAGTTATCTTTTTATAATTAAACTTCACTGTGAGACACGATGACTTCTCATAATAGTCTTTATTTCAGAAGTAATACTTTTTAATATAATTTGGTTTGAGAAAACAGCAGTGAATCAGCACTCTTGGACCATAATCGCAAAAGCAGGATGTACTGCTAAGAGTGGAGATACATCTCAGAAAGTAGGCTACTGGACATAAAATAAGTTCAAAACCAACAGACAGAGGTGCTCATCAGAGAAGAGAGATGTTAAACAAAACATTGAAAAATTATTTCATAATTTCATTTGCAATGAAATCTTTCTGCCTGTAATAGTAGGTCATCTTTTTCTATATCTATTAACGCCTAAAATAAGTGCCAGTCCTCTACACATACCCTTCTAATGCCAACATCTCTATTTGTCAAAATCATGCTGCTGCTTCTCTCCCCAAAATACATCACACAGCATCTAGTCTGGTACCTGGTATCAGACATGTCAGTTTAAGAAAAGCTTATTAAAAGCAAAGCAGTTACACAATGTTTGTTTCATGAGAACACCTCCCTTTCTAGTAGTTTTGAGGTTAGGAACATGCAGAGCTGGAGTTTACATTTGGATCAGGACACTTAACAGGCATTGTTAGGGCCACAAAAATGGTCAGAGGGATGGAACGCCTCTCCTATGAAGAAAGGCTGGGAGAGTTGGGGTTGTTCAGCCTGGAGAAGAGAAGGCTTCAAAGAGACCTTATTGCAGCCTATCAGTACTTAAAGGGGACTTATAAGAAAGATGGGGAGAAACTTTTTAGCAGGGCCTGTTGTGACAGGACAAGGGGGAATGGCTTTAAACTAAAAGAGGGTAGATTSAGACTAGATATAAGGAAGAAATTTTTTACGGTAAGAGTGGTGAAACACTGGACCAGGTTGCCCAGAGAGGTGGTAGATGCCTCATCCCTGAAAACATTCAAGGTCAGGTTGGACGGGGCTCTGAGCAACCTGATCTAGTTGAAGATGTCCCTGCCCACGGCAGGGGGGTTGGACTAGATGACCTTTAAAGGTCCCTTCCAACCCAAACTATTCTATGATTCTATGATTCTATGATTGATGAGCCTCTTAGTCATGAATTTGTCATTATTAAGTAATTTATATCTGTGGTTTCTGTAACTTCCTATTGCAATGAGTTCCATGGTTAACTATGCTTTAGATATGTGAAAAAATATTCACCCATAGCATTAATACAGAACCCCACTGTATTTCACATTCAGTGGTGAAAAATTTATTGCCACACTGAAAGCAACCTGTGCAATATCAGCGAATAAATTTGAAGTAACTTTTAAAATACAATTTTATAAATATTTATAAAAATACATAATATAAAAATATTTTAAAATGAAAAAATATTAATACTGAGATAACTGTACTGATTTTCATTCTTCTCTATGTGACAAAAATGAAAAAAAAAAACCAAAACAAAACAGTTTTTAAGCTTGTAACCAAATATTCTGTAGCATATCCCATCATCATGTGTGCTTGCTGCAGAATTCAAGGGCCTTCCCCGAAAGTCAGACCTCAGGGAGCAGCTRGGGTATGCAAGTGCTGATGTATTATTATATTTGATGGGGGAAGATGAAGAGGGGTGGTGTTCTCAGAACCTGCCTCCTAAAACTCTAAGAGCTTGAAAACCCTTTACATGTGAGAACCATCCTAGATGGTTTAGCCCAACATCAGATACTATTATGAAGTGTTTATGCTTCCCTGAGCCTTTCTGAGTAACTTCCACTCCCTTTTGAAGCCCCATGGTTAGCCCTTATTGTTAAATTTCCATCCATTCCATCTTCCCCTCAGGTCCCTGTCTGACTATCGTGCATCACTGTTTTCTCCATCATCCCTGGAATCTACCATGCTCTCTACTGCATTGAATAGCCCGTTACCTGGGGCACAAGCCCTCTTCCAGAATGGCTGGTTGCTCCCAGAGGTGGGTTGTACCAAAAAATGAGAGGGTAGCTGTGTACATGTAATATTTTAAAGTTCAAATGTGGCCTATTATATTATTTAAGAGAAAGAGAATTTTAGTATTTTTACTTGCTCTTGTGATTTGTTTAGCATTGATAGAAAAGTAAACTAAGCAAAAGGGGGAACAGTCTGGTGTGGCTGTCATAAACAAATGATTCTGTAGCAATACAGACTTGAAGCCAGAACACTTCAAACAAATGCGGCAGATACTTTGCAAAACTGTTGTCTCAAATAAGCATTATCAACTTTTCTAGCTATGTTTATTATTCTGTTGTTGCCTGAGATATCTATGTGTCTGGAGATTCATGAAAAATATTCATGCATTATTCCATACACTTTTTAGCTTATCCAAATTAGGTATAATATAGCAATAATAAATGTTTGCTATGTGCATAAAATCTTTTTTCATCTTTAACACGGATTTTTAATTATTTTTAACAATTTGGTAGTTTATTTCATGTTATACAGTACTGTACAATTAATCTTCCTCCAATTTTCAGATTCTTTACTGATCATGATTTTTGTACCCATAAATCTTTTCTACGTGATGTCTAAATTACTGGTCAGCATACTTCAAGTCATTCCCAGGTGCTGTTTTGTTCAATAACGAGGCCATCATTTCAGAGGTGAACCAAAAATCATGGAGTAAGTTGAAATTAATTTGAAGTCCACTCACTGCAAAAAAAAGATTGTCCCTAGCTCATTATTATATGACTGCAGGCTGGGTAGTGTATTGTAATATAACACTGCACCACAGCATGAACAGCARAGAAATTAAAGCAATATTGAGTTGGATGAGTTTTAATAAACCCAGAAACTAATAGAGGCCTTAGACTAGATATTTTAACTTACCATTATTTATAGTATCTTTTAATCAGATTTAACAAGGTCTAGGGAAATGCTGAGTATATTTTACTTCATATAATGTTATTAGACCCAACAGTCCTGAGTTTTTGAGCAGTTATTTGTCTCTCCAGATCAGAAGTGTTAAATGAGTAGCTAAAAAATGTCTCTATAATACGCCTGTCATCTATTGCCTTGGATAATGATTTTAAAAAGAATTTTGTAAGGAAAATGGTTTACTCTGAAGGCTGTTCTAAGTCAAAAGAGTTAATATCTTCCCAGTTAAAAATTTTTGAGCATAAATAATTTTCAAATAACTAAACAAGAACTGAGTAGGTCTATGAACACAGCAAACCTATTTAGACCTGTTCCCTTTAATTTACTGTACTTTGGCATACATTGTTAGGCAAAGATTCATCATACCCTATACTAGGATGTGTATGTGTTTATGTGGTGTATATAGGTAAGATAGATCCTTTCTTCATATTTCTTCAGTACCTTAACCATGAGCTTTCCAGAAGCTGATTACAACATACAATTCCTGTGCTCTTAACTAGTTGTCTTATGAAGGGACAGGACGGAGGAGGGAGGCAGTTCCTCATTCCTTTTGCTCTGAAGAGCTGTCCGCTAATAAATGCAGAGCGTGTTCTCCTCTCATTTCCGAGTAGAGCAACTCTGCGGGCATGCACAATCTAGAAACTCAAGAGGAAGCCCAGACGGCTCAGCCTAAATGTCTGTTGCGAGCATCAGTCTCAGTGAAGATAACATTTCCCCCTGTCATCCTGCTGAGCTTGCCTAGTGGAAAAGTGACAGCTTAACTATTGGTTAACAGTCAATAAAAGAACAGTGTTGGTCAAAAGACATGTCTGTGCTTCATAATGCTATTCCAGAGAGAGACACTTAATCCTGAATGAGGTTACTTAGGTTCCAGCAATAGGGTAGTCATGCTAATGCATCCCTGAGTCCAGATTTATTTACCCCCTGGTCCAACTGCTTCCTATACACAAAATTTTTTAAAGTTTATGACCTTGCATTCTGCAATGCAGCTGATTACACAATCTTTTGTTGCATTATTTTCTCTCCAGCCTTTTCTGAACCAATACTTTACTAAATTATCAAATGATTAGCATCTAATTGCAAACACGGCTAAGATTCACTTAACCAAATTTAGACATCAGAGTAGCCCTCTACATTTGAGTTAGCCACACTGTGTTGCCAGTATAGTCAGTTGAAACAAATAGGCATTTTTAATCATTTATGTCTTCCAAAACATCTAAAATACTTGAGATTTAATGTCAGCCCAGAAGTGCCTATTTTTTCCCACTGTCTATAAAGGGAACCTTGAGTGGTTAGCTCAGATGCAGATGTCCTAAATTAGGTTACATGAGAAGCACCCTGTAGTTTTCAGACTGATAAGAAATATCGCTAATTGTAAAAATGGCAGTCCTGGTGCTCAAATCTGTGGGATCTACACCGCTGACCCAGTTGCTTCACTGTTGACTTTGCATTAATTTAGATTATATTTCCTCTTCTGCAGACATAATGCATTTTAGGAAACAGAGGGAGATCCAGTCCATGTGCCACCATTTGAGTCCAATAATCTGTTAATCAGTACTCTGGTTTTAATCTTATCTTTTAGATAAATTTGGTAAGAAATGGGTAATAGGTCAATTGCAGATTTACCTCTTGGACCTACAGCATGTTGATCTTTCAGCAGTTTAGATGAAAATAATTGTACCTAATTTAATCTTTATTACAAAGWAATTGCTGTTACTGCAAATCGGTTTACACACTTTCTGTTGTTGGGGAGATACCACCACATGGCAACACATCTTTTCTGTCTTAGAGACTTAGATGAATCATCATCTAGATGACAGTCTCCCACACTGGACATTTAACTTTTGAATTACAGAAGTGAGGTGATAATTAGCTACACAGTGAAAGGGCCCAGAGTTTAGAGCTCATTTGTTTGTTATCAGGATGATCCCTTTCAGGCACAATATCCTAAGAAAGCAGTGGTTTAGGTTTTAATGTCATATTGTGTTCTAGATTCCTTGTCTTTGCAAAACAGCTAGTAATTCATGATCCTTCACTCTAATGCCATTTCAAACTAATGATAGACTAGTAAGTGTTTTGTCCCATTTAATTTAAGGTGAACAGTGGCGTAACTGAGATTCTGTTGTTTCTCTTGAGAAATTTATCTTATGGTCTATCCGAGTTGTTTAAATGTGGGTTAGTATATATACGTAATTTGTGTGTGTATGTGCAACTACACACACACACAAAAAATGTTAAATCTACATTATTTACTGCCCAATCTCATGTGTTAAATGATTTATTGTCTTCTCTACAAAATTCATTTATAAAATTTTTAGGCTGTTACTTACCTGCCTCTTAGTTGTTTTTTAGGCAGTTGGGTAGTTTGATTTTTTTTTTAGCCTTTCTACGGAATGGTCCCTTTTACCAATTTGTTGATGTTTAACAGGACATCTGAGCTATTTCATAGATGTTTAATCAGCTTTCTTTCCTCATCTGAGTCTATTCTGAATTTCTATCCATAGTTGAAATGGGGGTTGAATGTAGGGGTTTTRTAAAGACCTACATTACTGTCATTTTTAATGTATACCTGTGTCTACACATAAGAATGCATTTTATATAAAATTGTATAAATGTACATAACTATGATACACAAYAATATATATAATAATTTTATACAAGTATAAAAACTATATATGTGTRACTGGTCTATCTTTTATGTGAGAACGATGCTGATCAGTTTACAAGATACTTTATAATAAAGAAATGCCTGCAGTCTTTCTTGTGTCATATGTTGATAGTTGACCATGTTTAAGATTGTGCCAAGCAGGAGCTGGAAGCTATCTAATTTTGCAGTTGTTCAGCATGAACCTCAAGAAAAAGCTCCATGTTCTTAAAGAATTTTTTTTCCCCCTAAGGYTTTTATTGAACACAAATTTCTGATTCATATTCTGGAAAAAAAGAACATTAAATTCTTCCTGGATTTATGGACCCAATAGACCTTGTTCAATTTCTTTTTCCTCTACCCTTTTCCTTTTTTTTTTTTTTTTTGATTCATATTCTGGAAAAAAAGAACATTAAATTCTTCCTGGATTTATGGACCCAATAGACCTTGTTCAATTTCTTTTTCCTCTACCCTTTTCCTTTTTTTTTTTTTTTTCCCCTAAGGCTGGAGGAAAAACTATGTTATATGGGTTATTTAAATCTCAGAAAGCAGGAAATATAAACTGTATTTTAAGCATCTGATCATAATTTTTTTTCTGTATG